>SJYC01104065.1:0-24910 GCA_006408675.1 Madoqua kirkii | reverse complement strand
AGTGAATGTTTATTGTGGCAACAATTTTTCCATGGGTTTTAATAAGTGAGTACTAAATACACTACTAAATGGTGGAAAATATTTCTAATGTAATAACAATTTTTTCCCCTTCTTTCAGGAATGAAAAAGCACAGGTATTTTTCTTTCATTAAGTGAAAAGTCCAAAAGCATGTATGATAACCAAAAGCTTCTGGCTTAGCCAGCAAATATTAGTAGTTTATTGTAATAGTAGTTGTTGATATTGCTGTTTGTTTAATGCAGATTATACTTTTTAGTTGACCATATTTTTGTCCACATTTCTCAATAAATATGCATGATACAGTCAATATAATTTTAATTTTGTAAAGTAGAAAAAGTAGTGAAATAAGCCATATTGACAAACAGTATGGATTTACTCAGGTCTGAAGTCCTGGTTTTATGTTTTTATGCCTTGTTTACTTGTCCTATAAGAAAGGGATATGTGTGTATATTTGTGTATGCATACTGTGTATATGTTTATTGAGTTTATCTTCCATCATTAAAAATTAAGCACTTTTTGTGCAATTATGTAGTTTATCTTCCATCATTAAAAATCAGACACTTTTTAAACAATGATATGGAGCTTCTCAAGTAGTGCTACAGTTCAGTTCAGTCGCTCAGTCATGTCTGACTCTTTGCGACCCCATGAATCGCAGCACACCAGGCCTCCCTGTCCATCACCAACTCCCGGAGTTCACTCAGACTCAAGTCCATCGAGTCTGTGATGTGGTAAAGAAACTAAAGAGACACAGGCTCAATCCCTGGAGAAAGGAATGACAACCCACTCCAGTGTTCTTGCCTGGAGAATCCCATGGACAGAGACTGGCGGGCTGTAGTTCATGGAGTTGCAGAGAATTGGCCACAGCTGATGCAACTTAGCGTTCAATTACATATCTTGGAGTTTGCAAGGTTTTATTTGTATCACTAAGACATGTATTTTAAGACATGAGTTGTAAATACAGTACTATTTACGATGAGTTGTAAATACAATTTGAGGTGATTTTTTAGGATTAATGATTGTGTTAAGTTACATCACATTTACATCTCTGAAAATAGTTTACCTTAAGACTATGTATATGAAAATCTTAGTTAATATTGAAACAAAACTAGCAATGATATTTTTTAGGTATCAATATAGCACTATGGTAAATGTTTGGTTCAGTTCAGTTCAGTTGCTCAGTTGTGTCTGACTCTTTGCAACCCCATGAATCACAGCACACCAGGCCTCCCTGTCCATCACCAACTCCTGGAGTTCACTCAGACTCACGTCCATCGAGTCAGTAATGCCATCCAGCCATCTCATCCTCTGTCATCCCCTTCTCCTCCTGCCCCCAATCCCTCCCAGCATCAGAGTCTTTTCCAATGAGTCAACTCTTTGCATGAGGTGGCCAAAGTACTGGAGTTTCAGCTTCAGCATCATTCTCTCCAAAGAAATCCCAGGGCTGATCTCCTTCAGAATGGACTGGTTGGATCTCCTTGCTGTCCAAGGGACTCTCAAGAGTCTTCTCCAACACCACAGTTCAAAAGCATCAGTTCTTCAGTGCTCAGCCTTCTTCACAGTTCAACTCTCACAGTGTTTGTTTACTATGTAATATTTGGCAATTATTCTAAAAATTGACCATTATTCCAGAATTATTCAATGCAGTTCAGTTGGTATAAATTTCAAATATTAACTGATCATAAAGTTATAAGTACATTATTTTGGCTCCACCGAAGAGTATAAAATATTTTACCATTTTCCCCCAAGGAATTAAAATATGATTATGTATATATTTTGGGAGGAAAACAGCAGCAAGTCTTCCTTGATAAAACATTTGTATCAGAAAGTGGAACAAAGATGCAGAAAGCACATGTTCTTCACAATTTTTCCTTTTTACTAGCACTTGAAAAACTTATGATTCACTAGAAATGAACATTCAAATCATTTTTCTTAAAACTTCTCATAATGAATGCTGCTGCTGCTAAGTCACTTCAGTTGTGTCCAACTCTATGCGACCCCATAGACAGCAGCCCACCAGGCTCCCCCGTCCCTAGGATTTTCCAGACAAGAGTACTGGAGTGGGGTGCCACTGCCTTCTCCACGTAGTGAATGCAGAATGCTCCAAATATACTTTAGGGAGAGGGCAGAAAAAAAAAAGTTTATTTGTGTTTATTTAAGTAGTAATTCTTTTTTATTGAACTATAAAGAAAGAAATGAGAAAGTTGGGGAGGCTTATGTAAGTCATAGCGTTAGAGTGCAGTAAGTTAATAAAAGCTAGAATTCTCATAACATCTGAGAAGATACAAGTAAAACTGCTTGTTTAAAAAGCTATGCTTAAAAATAAAAGTTATTGATTCTTTAGTGCAGTGGTCCCCAACCTTTTTGACACCAGAGACAAGTTTCGTGGAAGAGTTTTCCATGGACAGGGGACAGGGAGATGGTTTCGAGATGATTCAAGCACATTACATTTATTGTGCACTTTATTTCTATTATTATTAAATCAGCTCCACCTCAGGTCATCAAACATTAGATCTTGGAGGTTGGGAACCTCTGCTTCAGTGCCTTATTTTTTCTTTTTTTCAATGAAGGCTAAAATTTCTTTTATTTCCTCCTCCCATACTTATGCTGTCAACTGGCTGAAACTGATGATGTCGGGGTCAGCAGGCGTCTGAGGGACCCTGGTTACTGATAATTTGCATTCTTTCTTTTCAGTTTCCCGAAATGTTTTAATTTGTCATTTTCTGATTTAATGTAGACAATGCCCGATTCATTTCCTGAACTATATTTATGAGCTCATGCCATTTGTGTGACTAATGTAAACAGGAGGTTAGTGCCGTCAGATAGAGGGACGATTGGAAAGCTAGGAGGCTTCTGGGGTTAAAAATATGGGGATGGGGAGGAGGTAGTCTGGCTTCAGGCTCACTGTGGAGTATCATACCTCATTGCAAAGTCATAACAAGATGATGTTATGATGCGTAGAATAGGTGACCGCTCATATCTGACATGGCTTTCCTTCAACTTGAAGAATGTCACTTTCCAGGTCAGATAGTAGTATTGTGTATGGTTTGGTTCAGAAGTTAAACTGTGGGGACTGTGGGGGTTTCACTCTCCACACAGATGCTTACTGGATCCATGATGAGCAATTTCTCTTTCTAAGCCTGTATCCCTGCCTGTGATGGGGATCGTGGTAGTAGCTGCACCTTCCAGTTGTTGAAAGACTCATAGGCAATTGGTCCATGCCCCAGCACACACATAGCACATTTGTTTGTGTTACTCTCTTTCTAATATAATTATTTTAAAATTTTCTTCTTGTTGCTTTAATTACTAGGATTGCTTGGGCAGGTTTTTCCTTTCTTTCTCTTTAAAAAATACTTCTAATTTAACACAAACAAAATAGAATATTTTAGGGAATACCAATATACTTATTGTCCAGCTTCAATGATATTCAGCTTTCTGCTTTCTTGTTACATTTTTTTCCCCATACATGCCTATGTTGTTGTTTGACTCTTTTAAAGCAAGTCCCAAACATCATATTAAATAAGGAGGTTTTTCCTTTTTGGCACAGCCCTTGTTTGGCGCTGAAGATTGTAGAAGGTGTAGCTCTGAAGAGCACGATCCTGGAAAGAGTTTGTAATGTGTTTCTGATTTAATGTGTGTTATTGTAATTGTCATCATCTTTTTGTTCCTTTGATATCATTATAAAGGAGAAAACCGGAGACAGTAGTGGTGAAGATATAAAGATAGTAGAAATAGGTTTTAAATAAGGCCTGGCTTGCTCAATCCTAAAGAAAAGAAGTCTGAAATCAGTTAAGTATTTTCATGATTTGACTCCATTGTAGGAAATTTAACTTCCCTGGTGGCTCAGATGGTAAAGAATCCCCTTACAATGCGTGAGACCTGGGTTCGATCCCTGGGCTGGGAAGATCCCCTGGAGGAGGGCATGGCAACCCACTCTAGTGTTCTTGCCTGGAGAATCCCCATGGACAGAGGTACCTGGAGGGTTACAGTCCACGGGGTCCAAAGAGTTAGATATGACTGAGCAACTAAGCACAGCACACATAGAGGAAATTAAATTATTGGTGGTTTTCTTATTGCAGGATTCTTATCTTTATTGAAATCTACTTACCAAACTCTTCCAGCAGCTGAAAGAGTCTTGTTTAGAGTTAAGAGTAAGTGCTTTCTCTTCTGATGCCATTGATACTTCTCATCTCTCAGTATTTTGCATAGCTTTGCAACAATCAGGACATTATCCATAAACCTGTGTTTCATCCATCTATCAAAATCAGTTCTGAGACCCAGCAGTAGTAAATGCTATTTTAAGACAGTTGAAGTGAAGTCGCTCAGTTGTGTCCGACTCTTTGTGATCCCATGGACTGTAGCCTACCAGGCTCCTCCATCCATGAGATTTTCGAGGCAAGAGTACTGGAGTGGATTGCCATTTCCTTCTCTAGAGGATCTTCCCAACCCAGGGATCGAACCCAGGTCTCCCACATTGCAGGCAGATGCTTTACCATCTGAGCCACCAGGGGACATAAGGGAACTTCAGTACATTTTCCTATCCTATGTCAATAAAGATCTAATATTTTTAGGCCATTTTTCTTGTCATTGGATGATTGCTATAGATTGACTAATTCAAAAAAATTTTTTTTCCCAAGGAGTTCCAAAGTGGGGTGTGGAAGCTTAGAGTGAGCACTTCCCATGTTAGTTCAAGCAGTTTGCACCTGTTGTCTGTACACTCAAACCAAAAGGAACCAAAACCTCATCAACCAGGAGTCAAACTCGAAACAAAAAGCCCAGAAACCAAAAGCCAAGTGGCAACAGTGTCCCCCAAAAGGTGATAAAGTGATGCCCAGAAATCAAAAGCCAAATGGCGTAAAAGCCAAACATGACTTCCCAGTTCCACTAAGACCTGGCAGAGTCAGCGTTAGCAGCCTTTTTCACTGATGATATAATTTCTGGCAATTTCTTGTTGGTTTCCTGCAAAGAAGTTACTCTATCATTTCCTCTTTTAGAAGCTTCTAGATACAAGTCAAAGTAAGCACTGCTGGCTTTTTCTAATTGTGCATGCAAAATGTCAGTTTTGGAATATCAAAAGAACCCCAATTTGGCCATTTTAGGTTGAGATCTCTTTTAGTATAATTTCTCCAATTAACTAGGTACTTGCAAGTATGAGCTCCGTACATACTGTACAAGATTCTGGCTGGAGTGTTAGTCAGAGGCTGGCTTTCTGACACCCCTTTGTTTCTTTTTTGAGAGATTCTGTTTCCATTTTGAGCTGGGTAAAAATCACTAGTTAACTTGCGTAGTGGGCCCATGTGCTACTTGTGAGCTTAACTCCTCCAGGAGTTATCCCAGAGTTGTTTCATGTCTGGGATTCTTCAACCTAAGACCACCGTGGCTGCTCAGGTGGCTGCAGGGCCAGTTCTTACGTGCAAACCCCAGACAAGCAAGTATCTTAATTAGTGAGCGGGTTTCCCTATGGGACCACTGCACGGTATGAGGACTAAGGAAAAGTGTCAGATCAGTCTCTTACCAACCACTCAGCCAAGACCCTTCAGTCCCCTGAAACAGACTGACCTTGGCATCATTCAGCCGAGCCCCAGGTGTTCCTTGAATTTTTTTCCCAAATAAGCCCTCCCCGCCAGTACCTTTCCACAGGGTGGGCTATTCCCCTGGCATCTTTCAGCCATCCCCTCCCCCGCCCACCCAGTATCTTTTGACTGGGTGATAATTTCTCGGTATCTTTCAACTGAGCCCCCTCAGTGTCCAGACCATGAGTGGGTATGCCCTGGATGCTCCACTCTCTCCCCCGGCCCCCAGTATCTTTCCTGCTGGAGGGGTTAGGTGAACTGCTCCACCGCCAAATAAAACTCAGAATCTCAACCAATCCAGGAGATTCAAGAACCAGGAGAAACTTACCCAAATTTGTCTGCACTCCACAAGGAGGCAGATGGGTACAAGGCGCCACTGCTGGTACCAAAGCTCTGGTTCCTCATGAAGTCCAGTTGAAGGAAGGAAGTCCACTCTGGGTCGCTTCATCGGTGGCCGTAACTGTAGCCTAAAAACTTGTACAACTTGAGAGTTGCAAGTTAAGCTTAATTTGGGGCAAAATGAGGACCGCAGACTTGGAGGCAGCATTTCACATAGCTCTGAGAGACTGCTATTTTAAGGCAGTTACTAAGGTTTAATTAGTCAGGTGTATAGTTTGCTTTGGGGGCAGGAGGAGAAGGGGACGACAGAGGATGAGATGGCTGGATGGTATCACTGACTCGATGGACATGAGTCTGAGTGAACTCCGGGGGTTGGTGATGGACAGGGAGGCCTGGCGTGCTGTGGGATTCATGGGGTTGCAAAGAGTCGGGCACGACTGAGCGACTGAACTGAACTGAACTGAGCTGACAGTTTGCTTTTCCTAGTGCTGATAAGTTTTCCCAGGGTTCGCTGGCCTCTGTCACATGATTATTTGCTTTAGGCAAGGGAGGGACCTGAACTCAAGCCATCTTGAATAATGGGGACCTTTCTGTGTGCTAGGGGGATAGTGGGGATATTATAAAAGGGCAAGTGTTGCTCTGTCTTTATTGGGACCAGCTATGACTTGGGCTTCCCTGGTGGCTCCAGGGTAAAGAGTCTGCCTGCAATGCAGAAGACACCGGTTCAGTGTCTGGGTCAGGAAGATCCCCTGGAGAAGGAAGCGGCAACCCACTCTCGTATTCTTGCCTGGAAAATCCCCGGGACAGAGGAGCTGGGCAGGCTACAACCCATGGGGTCACAGAGTCAGACACAACTTCCCGACTAAACCACTACAGCTGTGCTTTGGACACTGGCGCTGGCTGCCGGGTTCTTCAGCGTTACGCTTTTGGTTCTCACGGCTTCTGCTTCCTCATCATTTCTGCTCCCTTAACTGTATGCTGCCGTGCCTCTTGCGGTACTGACTCAGCAGGGTATGGCCCTTCTCTCTGCTTTTACCGCTTTCCTTCTCACTGCGGCATCTCTTATTCACTCAGTGCATTCAGGCTCGTCTTTTCGTGAGAGGGAATCTCATTGGCTCAGCTCACATTTGGAGACTAGACAAGACTGCTGGACTCTGACCAGTCCGTGGACTGGCTGTCCGTCAGCAGGAGCTATGGATAAGGGAGTTTCATGAAAAATTTGGTGGATGTGAGACATTATTTTTGACATGTCTAGTGTATTCATCAAGCTAGTAAATATTATTTTCACTAATCTTTATACATTGTAAGCCACCTTCTCTTCCTTCAGTAGCAATTTTACATCCTCACCTTATCAGTAAGATCTTTCCAATAAAACAGTGTCTGTCTGTCCTCTGGTCCTGATTGGCCTCCTGTGTTACTAAGGATTCATGTTCATAACTTTTCCTTTTTAATACTTTAATAGTAAACATTATTTGAATGTTGTTCTTTTAACAGTAAATTACAATAGAAACCAGTTTTCAGGGTATAGCATACGTATAGAAAAGTGCACAGATCACAAGTGTGCTGCTTCCTGATTGTTCACAGAGTGATCATATTTTGGTAAGCAGCACCCAGACCAAGTCATTGACATGTTTAGCCCTCCAGAAGCTAACCTGTTTCTGTTCCTCTTCGGTGCCCCTACCCACGGGTACCCCCATCCTTACTTCTGGCACCATGGATCCCTTTTGCCTGTTTTTGAACTTCATAGACTCATGCCGTAAGTACTCTTCTGTGTCAGGCTTCTTTCCCCCAACATCGTATCTGTGAGCGTCGGATGACACTTCAGATGCTGTGGTTCATTGCTTTTCATCTCTTTGTAGTATTCCGTTGGATGAGTATACAGTGGTTTCTTGGTCTATTCTTTGTCTACTGTTGGTGAAACATTTGGATTGTTTCCAGATTGAGGCTATTACAAATAATATGGCGATGGAAATTCTTGTACAGATATTTTTTATGTTCATGTATACATTTCTGTATACACGAATGCAAAATTCATGTATATGCCTAGGAGTTTACTTTTTGGTTCATAGGACTTACTTATATTCAACTTTAATAATTACTGCTAAACAATTTTCTGAAATAGTTATATCAATTTGTGTCACCGCTAGCAATGTATAAGAATTACAATTGCTCTGCATCCTTGCTGATAGTTGGTATTATCAATCTTTTTAGTTTTAAGCCTTCTAGTAGACATGTAGTAGTATCTCATGTTGGTTTTCATTTTTATTTCTCTGATATATAACTACCTTTAGGTAGGTTCACACCTACCTTTTGTCTCAAAGGGTCAGATGCGAGAGGAACAAGTATTTCTTGACCATTTGAACATTCTCTGTTTTGAAGTGCTTATTCAATCTTTTGCCCATTTTTCGGTTGAGCTGTCTTGTTGATCTGTGTGTGCATGCTAAGTCACTTCAGTGGTGTCAGACTCTTTGCGAGCCTATGCACTGTAGTCCCTCAGGCTCCTCTGTCCAGGGGATTCTCCAGGCAAGAATATTGGAGTGGGTTGCCATGCCCTTCTCCGGAGATCTTCCTGACCTAGGGATTGAACCCTTGTCTCTTATATCTCCTGCACTGGCAGGTGGGTTCTTTACTAATAGCACCACCTGAGAAGCCCTTATTGATCTGTAGGAGTTTTTAAATATGAAGTTAAACTATATCTTGTTCATCCTAGTATGTATGAAGACCCGAGTCCTTTGTCAGTTATATGTATTGGAAATATTTTCTCTACTCTGGTTTGCCTTTCTACTTTCTTAAAGGTGTCGTTTGATGATGAGAAGTTTAAAATTTTATTGTAGTATAAAATATCTGTATTTTTCTTTGTGGCATTTGTCTGTCCATGAAATGAGTGCGGTGTGGATGAGGACATCTGGAGGTGCTTTGTATGGAAGGTGCAGGAGCTCTGTGGTCAAAGCAATCAAGTGGATCACAAAAAATGCAGCCGTAGGTAAAACAGAATGCACTTGCAGCAGCTTCAGATTGCCACACCAGGATGTTTTCCCCTTTGAGAAAAGCTCCAGGGGCAATCTATAGGACAAAAATATCTTAATGTTCTTTCCTCTCTCATACCTCCTGGAGCCTGAGGTGTTCCTCCCTACATGGTGGGTTGCTGTTCTTCCTCTAGAGAGGCAATACATATTTATGCACCAGAGACTTGTACAAGGATTTTGACAGCAGTGTTATTCACAAAAGAGGGTGTTCTGTTCCAGTACTTTTAACTTAACTTTGTTTTCAGTCATCCCCAGTTCACACCTACCTTTTGTCTCAAAGGGTCAGATGTGAGAGGAACAAGGTACTTTTATTAACTTAACCAGAGCTAAGCTTGAATTCCTGACAGCTACCTTTCAACTATACTGCCACCTGGAAGATGTATCATCCAGGCTGACCTGGGGGTGCTGTTAGTGAAAGAAAAATGCGTTATGCCCAATACTGGTCAAAACTGAATCCTCAGTTTTCAAAATACATCTATGTAATGCTCTGTAATCCTTCCCCCTTTGTCCTGATCCGTACCCAGGAAATGATCGAGAAGGGATGAGCCCTTTCTTGAATACCTGTATTTAGCAATCAAACTGAAACATATGGACCGGGAGGGAATGAGGGAGAAAGAGGTGGACAATCAGTCCACTGTTGAGTGCACAGGTTATTTCCAGGGCCACAGTGGGGTGACTGGAAACTGCTAACCCCTAAGCCGAAAGAATACCAACAGTGGTGAGGCAGCGCTGGGGGCCCCGCGAGGGCTTCAGGTGTCTGGTGTAGGCAAGCTGCCAAGAGTGGGAGGGGTGATGCCCCTCGTGACGTGGCCTCTCCCACTGTGAGACAAGTGGGTCAACTTTGGACCGGAGTCACAAGCCTGCCCTGCAGCGGAAGCTCTCTACATTAGAAAGAGTCAGCCCCCATCAGCAGCTTGATGCCAGCTGGCCCACAGCCCTTCCTGGGGGCACCTACATGCCTGACCCAGAGAGTTCAGTCAGCAGACAGTTCAGTCAGCAACTCCCCCCCATTCATATTTCCAAAGAAGTATCTTTGAATCTTACCGTCTGGAGTTTTCCAAGTGCTAGAGCAGACAGCTGTGCCATTGCCAACAGCCATGAGGTCTGAGCCCTGCCCTCTGACTGGAGCAGTCGCATCTGCTCTTTCTTCTGCATTGCTGACACCGAGACTGACCAGCCACAGCGCGCCGGTGGATACCGTTGGGTTTCAGCTTAGCCAAACCATCAGTGAATCAGGTCCAGATATTTAGGGAATTTCTGTGAATCAAGGATCCTATCAAGTCAGTGGCTTTGCCTCAGGTAGCTGAGCAGATAAAGTTTCCTACAGAGAGAGATGCTGCTCTTTAAAATGTAAAACTGAGATGCTTCTGGGGCCACACCAACTACATTCTTAAACATACCTTTTCCATTGAACAAACAAGGTCTGAGCCCTGCCTACCTTGTCAGTTCTTGAGTCTGAGTTAATTCATCCAAAAATGGGAATTTCAGATTAGACAGTTATAAGTCCTCTATGAGTCCGTTTCAATAAAAACTCAGCTGTAAACTAATGGTCACCTGCATGCCTTGTAATTTTTTTTGGATGCTGGACATTGTTTATAAAAAACCAAAGGAGGTAATTTCAGTTTCTGCATGACACTATTTTCCTTCAGAGAGGATTTACTTTTGGTTTCTTGCTGGCATTAATGTGGGATAGTTTATACTAATCCATTCTGAGGATGAGCTGGTGAAAGTTGGGTTTCAGGTTTGTGAGAGCAGAGTTTCCACTATGTCCTGATTTCTAAAGTATAGCCTTTCCAAGATCTTATCAGGAATTCTGAGTGTTTACATAACCCTGTCCTCCTTGGTCTCTTCACAGCCCCATGGGACTGCCAAAAAGTCAGTGCTGATTCCCAGCCTCTTAGCTGCTGCTTTCTGCCTGGCCTCTGAGCCTCTTGGCTCTGTACCTACTTCAGTTCAGTTCAGTTCAGCCGCTCAGTCATGTCTGACTCTTTGCAACCCCATGAATCACAGCATGCCAGGCCTCCCTGTCCATCACCAACTCCTGGAGTTCACTCAGACTAACTTCCATCGAGTCCGTGATGCCATCCAGCCATCTCATCCTCGGTCGTCCCCTTCTCCTCCTGCCCCCAATCCCTCCCAGCATTAGAGTCTTTTCCAATGAGTCAACTCTTCACATGAGATGGCCAAAGTACTGGAGTTTCAGCTTCAGCATCATTCTTTCCAAAGAAATCCCAGGGCTGATTTCCTTCAGAATGGACTGGTTGGATCTCCTTGCAGTCCAAGGGACTCTCAAGAGTCTTCTCCAATACCACGGTTCAAAAGCATCAATTTTTCAGTGTTCAGTTTTCTTTACAGTCCAACTCTCACATCCATATATGACTACTGAAAAACCATGCCTTGACTAGACGGACCTTTGTTGGCAAAGTAATGTCTCTGCTTTTCAATATGCTGTCTAGGTTGGTCATAACTTTCCTTCCAAGGAGTAAGTGTCTTTTAATTTCATGGCTGCAGTCACCATCTGCAGTGATTTGGGAGCCCAAAAAATAAAGTCTGACACTGTTTCCCCATCTAATTCCCATGAAGTGATGGGACCAGATGCCATGATCTTCATTTTCTGAATGTTGAGCTTTAAGGCAACTTTTTCACTCTCTTCTTTCACTTTCATCAAAAGGCTTTTGAGTTTCTCTTCACTTTCTGCCATAAGGGTGGTGTCATCTGCATATCTGAGGTTATTGATATCTCTCCCGGCAATCTTGATTCCAGCTTGTGCTTCTTCCAGCCCAGTGTTTCTCATCATGTACTCTGCATAGAAGTTAAATAAGCAAGGTGACAATATATAGCCTTGACGTACTCCTTTTCCTCTTTGGAACCAGTCTGTTGTTCCATGTCCAATTCTAACTGTTGCTTCCTGACCTGCATACAGGTTTCTCAAGAGGCAGGTCAGGTGGTCTGGTATTCCCATCTCTTTCAGAATTTTCCACAGTTAATTGTGATTCACACAGCCAAAGGCTTTGGCATAGTCAATAAAGCAGAAATAGATGTGTTTCTGGAACTTTGTTGCTTTTTCAGTGATCCAGTGAATGTTGGAAATTTGATCTCTGGTTCCTCTGCCTTTTCTAAACCCAGTTTGAACATCTGGAAGTTCATGGTTCACATACTGCTGAAGCCTGACTTGGAGAATTTCGAGCATTGTTTTACTAACGGGTGAGATGAATGCATTTGTGCAGTAGTTTGAGCATTCTTTGCCATTGCTTTTCTTTGGAATTGGAATGAAAACTGATCTTTTCCAGTCCTGTGGCCACTACTGAATTTTCCAAATTTGCTGGCCTATTGACTGTAGCACTTTCACAGCATCATCTTTCAGGGTTTGAAATAGCTCAGCTGGAATTCCATCACCTCCGCTAGTTTTGTTCGTAGTGATGTTTTCTAAGGTCCACTTGACTTCACATTCCAGGATGTCTGGCTCTAGGTGAGTGATCACACCATCGTGATTATCTGGGTCGTGAAGATCTTTTTTGTACAGTTCTTCTGTATATTCTTACCACCTCTTCCCTCTTCTTAATATCTTCTGCTTCTGTTAAGTCCATACCATTTCTGTCTTTTATCAAGCCTATCTTTGCAATTGGCAAATTCATTGAGAGGAACAACTTCAAAGACTGTTAGACTCACTAGTTTACTTCCCTTCTCTATGGTCTTTACTTCTTAGATCCTGGCTATCTTGTTAACTCATTGATGCTTTCAGATGTGTGTGTGTGTGTGTGTGTGCTGTGTCCAGCTTTTCTAATTGTCCCTAGTGTGTGCATGTTAGAGTGGTTGGGGAGGGTCTATAACAAGTTACCTGGCTGTTACCACTTAGAAATGAGTTTTAATAGTGAGTCTAAAAATGAGTCAAACTCCTTTCAAAACAGTGAAAGAATTATCTTGTTTCCTTTTTCCAGAAATGTATCTGTTAATTACTTGTAATTCAGTAATAATAAAATACTAAGAAGTCAAATCACAACTAATCCTTATTTTATCAATTTAATTCTTAACATCTTTGAATATGTATATTCTGAGATATAACTATTTCCTCATCTTGAAAATGGGCATAGTTACTACTTTGTAAAGAAAATGGGAGTATTAAATTGAGATAAAAGTTTATAAGACACTTTTCACATAGTGACAGTTTTTATATTCTTTAAATTCAAGAATGTCCCTTTAAATTCTTTACAGTTACATTTTTTTCCTTTAAGTGAGGGCCATTTAAACAGTAGGTCAGTTGAGAGTTTGCTTACTGTAGGTGTGTGTTCTGTTCATTTTATGGTCCATTTTGAGAACCAGATAGCTCTCTGCCTAGCTTGCTGGCATCTTTTTGAGCCCAAGGTTTTTAAGGTCTGTGGAAAATATTTAGTGGATGACAGATTCCTCAAGAAATAGTTGGAAGATTACTTTTACTAAGTGCAGGAGAATATTGCCTAAATAGGTTAGTGAGAAATTTTTGTCATTTAGATGCTTTCTGTTGTATAGATCCTTCTAATGGTGATACTTTAAATATATTAATGAGATTAATAGGTAATTTTTCAGAAGAAAAATATAGCTAAATTTATATTGTATCAAAATTGAAAATATGCTAAGAGAATAGATATCAGATGCACTTATTGGACAAAATGCTAACTATGTGAGGAGATGATACGTTAACTAGATTGACTGTAGTAATTATTTCACCAAGTTTATAAAATCAAAATTATGTACACCTTAAATATATATATATAAATAAATCTATTCATTAAAAAAGCAGTGTTTCTGGGGATCCAAAAGATATCTTGGTTACTATACAATACAGTATTGTATACTTGAAATTAATTGCCAGAGTAGATCTAAAATGTTCTCACCACACAAACACACAGGTACACAAGGTTACAATGTAAAGTGATGGATTTGTTAGCTGACCTTATCATGGTAATTGTTTCACAACATATCGTATATCAAATCATCATGTACACTTTAAACTTACACAGTGTTATTTGTCAGTTATATCTCAGTGAAACGGGGGAAAGAAATCAGTGAATGGATACCAGTAGTATATATTTTCTGATTCCATGAATTATATATAGAAGTGATTGGTTGTTTTTGCAACACTGTAGCCCAAGTGGATACCAGTCAAAATGCCTGCATTCTTATCCCAGTTTTTTGAGAGAATAATTAAGGCACTATCTAATTTCTTGAACATTTGGTCAGGGATGAAAAACAGAGCTTGTTTGTTTGTAAATAATTGAGTGTAAACGATTGATGTTTGTGATCTTGAAACTATCTTGGCATCTCAGACACTGCCCATGAACCCAAGTAGACCTTACCTTAACTAGTGTCAAGTCTTCTGTTTTTATGCAGTTGCAATAGAAATTCAAACTATTATTATTATTTAAAAATTAAATAATGATATATAATTCTGCTTAACTTTCAAAATACATTCACATATTTCAACTATTTGTTTTCTTAATAACTCTGTATTACTTGTGTTTCCTTTTCACATAGTGACAGTTTTTATATTCTTTAAATTCAAGAATGTCCCTTTAAATTCTTTACAGTTACATTTTTTTCCTTTAAGTGAGGGCCATTTAAACAGTAGGTCAGTTGAGAGTTTGCTTACTGTAGGTGTGTGTTCTGTTCATTTTATGGTCCATTTTGAGAACCAGATAGCTCTCTGCCTAGCTTGCTGGCATCTTTTTGAGCCCAAGGTTTTTAAGGTCTGTGGAAAATATTTAGTGGATGACAGATTCCTCAAGAAATAGTTGGAAGATTACTTTTACTAAGTGCAGGAGAATATTGCCTAAATAGGTTAGTGAGAAATTTTTGTCATTTAGATGCTTTCTGTTGTATAGATCCTTCTAATGGTGATACTTTAAATATATTAATGAGATTAATAGGTAATTTTTCAGAAGAAAAATATAGCTAAATTTATATTGTATCAAAATTGAAAATATGCTAAGAGAATAGATATCAGATGCACTTATTGGACAAAATGCTAACTATGTGAGGAGATGATACGTTAACTAGATTGACTGTAGTAATTATTTCACCAAGTTTATAAAATCAAAATTATGTACACCTTAAATATATATATATAAATAAATCTATTCATTAAAAAAGCAGTGTTTCTGGGGATCCAAAAGATATCTTGGTTACTATACAATACAGTATTGTATACTTGAAATTAATTGCCAGAGTAGATCTAAAATGTTCTCACCACACAAACACACAGGTATACAAGGTTACAATGTAAAGTGATGGATTTGTTAGCTGACCTTATCATGGTAATTGTTTCACAACATATAGTATATCAAATCATCATGTACACTTTAAACTTACACAGTGTTATTTGTCAGTTATATCTCAGTGAAACGGGGGAAAGAAATCAGTGAATGGATACCAGTAGTATATATTTTCTGATTCCATGAATTATATATAGAAGTGATTGGTTGTTTTTGCAACACTGTAGCCCAAGTGGATACCAGTCAAAATGCCTGCATTCTTATCCCAGTTTTTTGAGAGAATAATTAAGGCACTATCTAATTTCTTGAACATTTGGTCAGGGATGAAAAACAGAGCTTGTTTGTTTGTAAATAATTGAGTGTAAACGATTGATGTTTGTGATCTTGAAACTATCTTGGCATCTCAGACACTGCCCATGAACCCAAGTAGACCTTACCTTAACTAGTGTCAAGTCTTCTGTTTTTATGCAGTTGCAATAGAAATTCAAACTATTATTATTATTTAAAAATTAAATAATGATATATAATTCTGCTTAACTTTCAAAATACATTCACATATTTCAACTATTTGTTTTCTTAATAACTCTGTATTACTTGTGTTTCCTTTACAATTTCTAACTTTTTAGGCACATGGTTAAACTTATTAGTGAATTATAAAATTCATTCTCTCAAAAAGGAACGTTTTTTTGGTGTGTATAATTTGAAGTCAGAGAACTGTAAGAAAATTAATATTTCCTGAAGTCCCATTCCTCAGAAAAAACCATATATTGAATTGTTGGAGGATTTCTTTCAGGAGTTTTTCTCATGGGTATGAATATAATAAATAGACATTTTTAAAGTAAAGCATAATCAATATCATATTTTATATGTAGAGTTTTAGATCTTGATTTTTTAATTGAACATTGTATTGTGAGCATTTTGTTTGTCAGTAACTATTTTTCAAAACATTATTTTAAATTACCATACAACACTTCTTGCTATCACACAGATGTACAGTAAACATTCTGCTGTCTGATGTTTAGGTTGTTTTGATGTTATTAAGCTGTGCTTTGGTATAGTAAGTAATGCTGCAGTAAACATCAGGATGACTTTTGTGAAAAAATTGTCAGGGCATGTGGAGCCACATGCAATTAAATTAATAAACAAAAAAGCAGAAAGTGATAGGCAGCTTTTAGTTTAAATTACCATACAACACTTCTTGCTATCACACAGATGTACAGTAAACATTCTGCTGTCTGATGTTTAGGTTGTTTTGATGTTATTAAGCTGTGCTTTGGTATAGTAAGTAATGCTGCAGTAAACATCAGGATGACTTTTGTGAAAAAATTGTCAGGGCATGTGGAGCCACATGCAATTAAATTAATAAACAAAAAAGCAGAAAGTGATAGGCAGCTTTTAGCTATGACCATAAGGGTATTTCCCTTAACTTCTCCACCTTGATTAAAAGCTATTTTCTCTAATAAATGCCCCACTTTCATTTCAAGGCAGTATTGTAACTGGTTGAAAACCCAACAGGAGATGTAAATTCCTGGAATGGAGGTACAATCTCACCTGTGAGTAAAATACAGAAATAAATATGGCCCAAACAGTAATCTAATTTGGAGAAATAAAACGATAGACCTATAAATGCATTTTGGCGGGATTTACTATTCTTAGGGGAGAAGGCAATGGCACCCACTCCAGTACTCTTGCCTGGAAAATCCCATGGACAGAGGAGCCTGGTAGGCTGCAGTCCATGGGGTCGCTAAGAGTCGAACATGACTGAGCGACTTCACTTTCCGGCATTGGAGAAGGAAATGGCAACCAGTGTTCTTGCCTGGAAAATCCCAGGGACGGGGGAGCCTGGTGGGCTGCCGTCTATGGGGTCGCATAGAGTCGGACACGACTGAAGCGACTTAGCAGCAGCAGCAGCAGCACTCTTCTTAGGAGGTGTTTGTTTTGATTAGAGTGCCTAGGACTGTGACAAATGAACTCTGTTTGAATGAATAAAGTAGAAATGCCTGAAATTACCACATTCCATCGATTTTTAAGCATACTTGGATTGTAATGCTTTACATTTTGTGAAATTTGAATGTGTTTTCAATCATTGTGCACATTTGGTTGATGTGATAATGCTTTTCCTATACACCTTTACTAATTTAGGTGTGTTTAATGATACCATGGGCTTCCCAAGTGGCTCATGGTAAGGAATCCACCTGCCAATGCAGGAGACACAGGAGATGCAGATTTGATTCCTGGGTCAGGAAGATCCCCTGGAGGAGGAAATGGCAACCCACTCCAGTATTCTTGCTTTAAAAATTCCATGGACAGAGGAGCCTCACTGGCTACAGTCCATAGGGTCTGAAAGAGTTGGATATGACAGTGTGAACACACTTAATGATACCATGATAGACACAGAGTGGGAATTTTCAGACTAAGATACTTGACAGTTATGTTTGCAGTGCTATTTGCTCTATTTGAGCCTGACATTGACATTGACACTGAAGTCACTCAGTCGTGTCTGATTCTTTGTGACCCCATGGACTGTAGCCTACCAGGTTCCTCCGTCTATGGAATTTTCCAGGCAAGGGTACTGGAGTGGGTTGCCATTTCCTTTTCCAGGAGATCTTCCTAACGCAGGGATCAAACCTGGGTCTCCCACATTGTAGGCAGACGTTTTACTGTCTGAGCCACCAGGGAAGTACAAAAAATAAAAATAAAAAATATGGAACGCTTCATAAATTTGCATGTCATTGAGCCTAGAGGTATATAAATACCTTTATTATATCATAGCCTTCCCTGGTGGCTCAGATGGTAAAGAATCTACCTGCAATGCGGGAGACCTGGGTTTGATCCCTGGTTTGGGAAGATCCCCTGGAGGAGAGCCTGTCTCACCTCTCTAGTATTCTTGCCTGGAGAATCCCCATGGACCGAGGTGCCTGGTGGGCTACAGTCATGGGGTCGCAGAAAGTCAGACATGACTGAGCAACTAAGCACAGCACACATGGTATCATACGCAGTGGGCTTTTGACCTTTTGATAATAATTAAATATAAGGATGGGGAATGTCCTGACCATGTGAGAAAGAAGAAAATTCAATGCTTGGTTTTTAAGGTGCTTATTCTTATTGTAGTTGTTATCTCTTCCTGCAGCCCCTTTAAATCACATGATCTTTGGTCACTAAAATTCAAGATGTTGCTTCTCCATAAAACATTATCAACTTTTTTGGCAGTCGGTCTTTATTTTTCAAATCCCTCCATTGTAGTTAGAGAATGGCAAATTTGACAATTCGAGCCTGTCTTTTGGAGAAGGCAATGGCAACCCACTCCAGTGTTCTTGCCTGGAGAATCCCAGGGATGGGGGATCCTGGTGTGCTGCCGTCTATGGGGTCGCAGAGAGTCAGACACAACTGAAGTGACTTAGCAGCAGCAGCAGCAGCAGCAGCAGCAGCCTGTCCTTAAATTGAACTGTGTTAACCTTTTGTGATTTAAAGAAACCAGAGAAAAACAATTAAACTCTCCTGGGATACTCATTCTTTCCTACCTTTGATGTTGTTAACGGCTGCCTTGCCTCTTGGGATGTCTGATCCTTTCCACTGAGAACATCTCTCCTGTTCCTGGGGTTCCACCAGCCTTCCCCCATCACACCTCTCCCTGTGGCTTTTGATAATAAGAATGATTTTGGCCCCAAGCAGAACTTCTGAAAGAATGTCACTGACCCTCTTCTGTCCTCTTATTTTAAAACTTATACGTTGCTGTGAATTTAAATAAACAGGCTTTCTAGTTTTGTTGTTTAGATGAAACATTTACGTATTGTTATTGATGTATAGTTAATTTACAATGTTGCGCTTGTTTCTAGTGTACAGCAAAGTGATTCATATATGCACATATATGTGTTTTCTATGTCTGTGAGTCTATTTCTGTTTTGTAAGTAAGTTCATTACTATCTTTTTTATATTATACAAATAAGTAATATCACTTGATATATATCTTTCTCTCTCTGACTTACCTCACCTAATACAATAATCTCTAGGTCCATCCGTGGTGCTGCAGATGGCATTATTTCAGTCTTTTTTATGGCCGAGTAATATTCCATTGTATATATGTACCACATCTTCTTCATTCATCTGTCAGTGGAAATTTAGATTGCTCGACAAAACATTTTATTTGAAGGTTATTTTAGCATCCTGGAAGGCAGGTTTGTTTGGAGACTCTGTCACTTTCCATAGAGGAGGAAAGCCCTATGCCTTTTCACCTGGCAGTCTTGTTGGCCACAGCTCTCCCAGACCACAGCTCCTGCATACCCACTTCCCGGATTCCTCAGGATTGCTGCTCATGACATCACAGTAAAACCCACTTGAGTGTTTTCCAGATACTTCTAATCTCTCCTGCACATTTGTATAAAAGTTACTAAAAGTTTTGGAGCTGAGTTTTTATGGATGACATGTTACTGTAGTTGCAATACACCAACACTAGTTACTTATCTAATCGCTGTTATGAAGTGAAAGCCTTCCATGTTAGGTTTTATTAAGACTTGTTTTTGTTCATGCTGTTTGGCTTAATTGATATAACAGCAGGGTTCCAGATTTTCCAGGACTATCTTGATTTAAAATATTCTATCTCTACAGTCCCATAACAGCATTTGGGCTTTCAGGACATGAGGTCATGATTTGCTTTGAAAATTATGGTACCTGTACTTCCTGGTAGCTTTGAAAAAATTTGTGAAATTCTGGTTAGACTCTTAAATGGCATTCTCAGCAGTCCATGTGCTACAACTGGGATAAAAGAGACTTTCTTACAACAAGGATTGTGTTTTTGTTATTGAAGTTTGTAAGTGCACATGTGTGTGTATGTTGTGATGCTTTAGTAACTAACATCCTCTTTAAGAGGTATTCCAACAGTTCCTTTCTCATGGTCGAAAAGCACTTTTTTTAGAAGCAAACCTTCTAGTTTCAGTGGGAAAATTGCAATATATTAAATTTGTCTTTGGAGAATAATGATATAAAGGATATAAAGTGTGTCATAAAGGGAAAAAGAAATTTGACCTTGAATTAATTCACTAGCAGTATGTGGCTCATGCCTTAAAACGATAAATCAGGACAAGGGTTAGATTATTGCCTTTTCTGCTGTGAAGGCTAGCAGGTATATCCTCACCTCATGTGTCTTTTAGGAAACCTGAATGTGCTCACTAGCCAGATTCCCCTGCATCAGAACCCAGGCACTTCATTCCTTCCTTTATTCATTAAGCAGACTTTGAGCATTTGCTGCAAAGCATTATACTGAGGCCACTAAACAAAAGTTTCAGGTCTAGCCCCTGATCCTGAAAGTGCCTGTCTAGAGGGGAGGTGAGGTGGTGTATTGCAGGAGTTCACTAAGGATATGTGAGGGCTTTGTAAAGGCCGTACATGTTTGGGGGATGAGGAGGACCTTTCTGGCTTTGTGGTCAGAGAGGCACATCTGTGGTCCTCGGTCCTTGACAGAGGAACCAAGTTTAACTCAGGAAGAAGGAAGAGCTAAGTTCATTTTGACTTCAGCTGGGACATTTAGGTTCAAGTTGGGAGTAACATTTGGGAAAAATCAGAAAGGCACTTGGAGCAGACCACAATCACTAGCTTGTGCATCATGAAGAGCTTGGAGGGAACTAGTGTGGAGACGGGAGAGCCGAAGAGCTAATCTAGCACCATGTTTGGGGAAAATGGAACAAGGAAAGACGGGAGCCTGAGAAGGAGCCTGGGAATTTGGTTCTGTTATTAATAAGGTTTACTGTGAGGAATTTTTCCTGATGTCAAACAGGGCTTTACAAAATTAGATCAGAGCAGTATCTCTCTCTCTGTGTTATGAGAAATAGCAACTTGTGTGCCTTGGTGTTTATTAATCGTTAAAATGGGTTCACACCAAAAAAGTTAAGAAAGCAGAAAAAGCGGAGTTATCCAGAGTGAAGCAGGTTTCTTCATGACAGGATTTCTCAGAATCCTCATTGTGCAAGGGACTTTGTTAAATCTCCCTTACTTGATAGCCTATTCCAGAACCAGGGTGGGCTGGCACAGTGGGCTGCAGGGACCACGCTTGGCACGCCGTGGGCCTCTGCTCTGCCTCTGGCCCACTTCGATTGCCCACGGGCTGGGGTCTTCGCTCTGGCAGATGCAGGGCCCTGGGTGGAGCTGTCTGCGTCTGGGAATCTCGCCTGCTCAGCCTGCTCTGCCCTGGCCACCTGTCCCAGTGGCCCTGTGACCTGGGTTCTCAGGAGGCGAAGGGACCACACTGAAATCCAGGTGAAGTGTCAGCAGTGTCCCTGTCCACCTTTAAGCCACTGCCTTCATCAAAAAGTATCTCCTGTTGAGGGCACTTGGGTGCAAAGCTGCTCGCCACCTTGGATGGGCCACCCGGGCAAAAGGTGCTGTTTAAGTACCTACACGATATCCTCAGTTTTGCCTGTTGGCCTGCCAAGCCATAAATATTTATTATCTGATCCTTTACAGAAGAAAGCTTGCCTATCCATATGGTAGCCACTAGGCCTATGTGGCTTTTGAAACCTAGAATGTAGCTAGACAGAATTGAGATGTGTTATAAATACACTTACACATTCTCAAATTTGAAGACTTGGTACCAAAAAAAAAAAAGCATAGAATATCTCAATAATTCTTTTTTTTTTAACTTGATAAGATGGTGAAAGAATATTTTAGATACAATGGGTCAAATTAAATGTATTATTAAAATTAATATCACCTGTTTTTCTGTCCTTTTCCCCCTGTAGCTTCTAGCAAATTTAAAATGACATGTGTGGCTTACATGTGACATGCACATTAGATTCCATTGTGTAGTACTGACTATAGCGTAGCACCCAAGTTTATTGCCCTATGGACACTCTCACTTCCCTGGTGGCTCAGATGGCAAAGAATCCGCCTGCAATGCAGGAGACCTGGATTTGATCCCCGGATGGGGAAGATCCCCTGGAGAAGGGAATGACTGTCCACTCTAATATCCTTGCCTGGAGAATTCTGTGGACAGAGGAGCTGGCAGCCTATTCTAGTTTGAGAATTTGTGCTTTGTTGACAGCTAAGCTATAATTTAATAGATGTAAACTCTTACTCTTAAATAAAAATATATACTTTCCTGTATGTTTTTCAAATATGGCTATATTTACATTATTTTATAGTTTATTTTTTATGCATGTTTTAAACAACCTATGAGCTGTATATTTCCTATGCTATAAAAATCATGACTCTATCATGTCTACTCTGATTCAGCAGCTCCACTTCTAGCCTTCTGTCCTAAGGAAACCATTGGATGAGTATTTAAGTACTATGCTCATTATTGCCTTTAATGAAGAAAAATTGGAAACAATTTTTGATGTCCTACCCTGAAGATTGATTAGCTAAATTATGAAATATGTACATAATTATATTTCCAATATAGGTTATGGCAATAAATTATTAAAAAGTAATTATAGAGAAGCAGTATTTTAAAGAGAAATTGTACTTTAAAAATTCTGAAAGGAAGAAAATAAGTTCTAACTGTTTATACTGATTCTCTTTGGTTTATTTTAATTTTCCTCATGCCTACCTATATGGTCTAATTTTCTATAATCTGTATATCTTATATAATTAGTTAAAGTAATTATTTGATAACTTTGTAACTAATGTATGAAATAGCTCCTTGGAAAAAGTTCAGAATTCAAAGTGAACATATTTATGAGGCATAGGAATTCATAAAAATAGATTTTGTTGTCACTTAATGAAGGATATTAAATAAAAAGCTTTTCCCCCCAGATGCCTCACATATTGCAAACAAATTGTCTTGATATTAAGGTAAGTAGTCATTGGTAGGAAGTAAAGAAGTTTGTACTACCTAAAAAGTAAAGTTCTTATTTGCAATCCTTCTGAGATCTACCTGGAATCTTCACTTCACCACAGTTGTAATGCCAGTGATTTTTCCTCTAAAATAATTTCCTGAAATTTTAAATTGTTTCATGGCTAGTTATTTTTAAGTGACCTAGCACAGGAAGGATGTGGAGGGGGTGGAGTACCATGGGAACTCCTGCCAGTTACTGGAAAAATTGTCTGAACATGGACTAGGGCCACCAAAAGTAGTCTGAAGAGATTGCTGTTACAAAGCAAAGGTTTTTGTTCTCTTCAAATTCGGATAGGCAATACAGAGTGTGTGCTTGACCCCAACAGTCTGAATAGGTTTTTACCATTTTGTTTATTTCTGTGATGAAATTCAGTGCTGAGAAAATAAACAAAATGGTAGATTAGTTGAAAGTGTGAGAAAATGTCTCATCATAGTAGTTAATGGGTGAGCCCCAGCTAGCAAGCAGAGCTCTGCAAAAGGGATTTGCCTTTAACATTCACAAGGTTAAAGTTTCATAGAATCTATGTTCTTATGTACTTTAAATAATCCATCCATCGCTTCGGCTAAGTTAATGGGGAGTGAAGCATTGGCAATGTGTTTACCATTAAAAACTTGCTGATAGATTCTTTAAATCATTAAGGCATTAATGGAGTCAAGTTTTACCTGCAAGATCACATAACTAAACCCAATTATCTCCGTAATTAAACTGACTAAACATTTCAATTGGCATATACACACTACTATATATATGATAGATAGATAATAAGGACATAGCACAGGTAACCCTACTCAATGCTTGTAATGGCCTATATGGGAAAATAATTGAAAAATGAGTGGATATATGTATATGTATAACTGATTCATTTTGCTGTACACCTGAAATTAACACAACTTTGTAAATCAACTATACTCCAATAAAAACCTTTTTAAAATACGCACACACAAAAAGTTACCTGCTCTGCACAGTAAGATAGCTTGTAAGTCTCTGCGCACTTGCCAGCTCTCATCTGCTTCATACAGCACTGGGATTATTGAGGTTATTATCTCTGCATCCATTTGTCTTCTACTAAACTCGGAGCTCTTCGACCACCACATCTGTGTCTTACTTTTGTATCCCTAGCTACCAGTATAGCATATGTAGTTAGCGTCTTGCTGATGTTTATTGAAAGAAGGAAAGCAGGAGCGGAATGTTCTGGAATGTAGAATTATTAATTAATCCCTCTTTCAAAAGGCATTAATCCGAATGGCCTCCTGCCTGATGCTTTGCAGACATGAGAAAATCCAGCAGTCTCTAACTTGAGAGCTTAAGCTACATATTTTGCAGATAGAAATCTCTTAGTACTGATATTTGTTAAAATTCTTCCTTTTATCTCGTTCATCACCACTTGAATTCAGACCCTCCTCTTCCCTCAGTGGCACTACCTGATGACCTCCAGGCCTCCTTTCCAGTCCGTCCTCCACATTGCCATCGCACCTCTCTCTTTAAATTGGTATGATCAGATTAATTTCCTGCTTAATATCTGTTCCTGGCTCCTTGTAGCTGCCCGATAATCCTGCCCTCTTTGCAGGGCACTGCAGCCCTCAGTGGGTTGACCTAGTTTCCCCCACTCTCCCCTGTCTGGGCCCCAGTCATACCACACAGAGGCGCCTATCATTCTTTAACAGGTCGGATTCTTTGCTGTGTTACTGCTCAAAATGTTCTCCAGCTTCCTATTTCGGCCAGGTACCCTCCTCTTCCGTGAAAGAGCAGCTCTTTGACCCCTTTGGGGAGTTTGCCACAAACTGGTGGCAAACTGTGGTGGTCGCTGTCTGGTGCTTCTCAGCTCTCTGATTTACCTTCTGTATTTGTCTTTTGCTTCTTGACTTCTGTGTCAGTTCCC
>SJYC01104064.1:0-132444 GCA_006408675.1 Madoqua kirkii | reverse complement strand
TTTTTGAGATTGCATCCAAGTACTGCATTTCAGACTCTTTTGTTGACCATGATGACTACTCCATTTCTTCTGAGGGATTCCTGCCCGCAGCAGTAGATATAATGGTCATCTGAGTTACCCATTCCAGTCCATTTAAGTTCACTGATTCCTAGAATGTCAACATTCACTCTTGCCATCTCTTGTTTGACCACTTCCAATTTGCCTTGATTCATGGACCTGACATTCCAGGTTCCTATGTAATATTGCTCTTTCCAGCATTGGGCCTTGCTTCTATCACCAGTCACATCCACAGCTGGATATTGTTTTTGCTTTGGCTCCATCCCTTCATTCTTTCTGGAGTTATTTCTCCACTGATCTCCAGTAGCGTGTTGGGCACCTACTGACCTGGAGAGTTCCTCTTTTGGTATCCTATCATTTTGCCTTTTCATAGTGTTCATGGGGTTCTCAAGACAAGAATACTGAAGTGGCTTTCCATTACCTTCCCCAGTGGACCACATTCTGTCAGACCTCTCCACCATGACCTGCCCGTCTTGGGTTGCCCCACGGGCATGGCTTAGTTTCATTGAGTTAGACAAGGCTGTGGTCCTAGTGTGATTAGATTGACTAGTTTTCTGTGAGTATGGTTTTAGTGTGTCTGCCCTCTGATGCCCTCTTGCAACACCTACCATCTTACTTGGGTTTCTCTTACCTTGGGCATGGGGCAGCATTCACTAGAGAGATTTAAAGACTGGATTCTATTATTTTTTTCTGAAGAGTGTTCATTTCTTATTCTAGCAGGCAGTTTACTTGGCACGAAATGATCAAGTTGACAGACCAACCAGGTCACTTTATTTCAGATAATCCCTGTCATTGATTACCCTAGTGCTGATACAATGAGCATATGAACAAAATGACAGTTGGGCAAAAAAGGTGGCTACTCATGGGCCCAGCAGCATAGGTTTATTCTTACAAAGGCTGATATAACAAATGTGCTAAATGTTCAAACTGACAGGAATAGAGACAACACTGAGCCTTCATGTGGAACCAGTTTTTAAAGCGACTAACTGTCGTCTGTGTGCAGGTATACAACATTTACTCTTTCATTGGAAACAGCTGTCTACAGTCTGCAATTATGTTTACCCGTTTACCTCTTTCTTTTCAATCGTTATGCTTTTCATCTCTAAAATTTCTGTTTGGTCCTTTTTTAGAATTACATGTCTCTCCTGAGATTCCCCATCTGTGTCCTCGTTATGCTTCTCTTTTCCTTTGTATACGCTTTCTAATAGCTGCTTTGAAGTTCTGTCTGCTAATTCTAACATCTGTGTTCTATTTTCCCATGATTATGGCCCTAGTTTTTCTGTTGTTCCTTTTCTACTAGCCTTTTAGCATATAGCAGACATTTGGATAATACATTTTAAAGATTCTGGATTATGTTGTTGTCCTTTGAAGAGTGTTCATTTTTGCTCTAACAGGCAGTTTACTTGGCAGACTCAGTTTCTAAGCTCTGTCTTCCTGTGGCAGGTAGTAGCTAAAATCCTTGTTCAGTCTTTTCAGTCTCCTAGCTGTTATTTTTCAAAAGATTGCTTGAAGTTTTTACTGCTGTGCAAAGTTCAGAGGCTAGCTTGAAAATATTCTTACAGAGCATTATTAATTGCTCGGAGCATTTCAATTTAAATGCCAAATTTAATTTTCCCCTATTGTTGCATATTTTTATGGTTATTACTGATGCTTTAAACATTCTTGGACATAAGTCTTTGAAAGTATTTTTAATGATTTCATTAGTATAGATTCCTATATAAAAACAGAGGCTTAAAGTCTGTGGTACAAATTGCCAACCAACTCCACCATTTTAATATTAATCAACACATTATATTTCCTAAGTCTGGATTTTATTAACAAAGTTGCAACGTGAAAGGAACATTTTAATATACTAATATGCATTTTTTCATAGTTTTACCTATTTGTATCATTTTATTATGTTTTTTTGTTTGTGGACAAGTGAATATTCTGTTTCTTCTCCCACATTCCTACTAGGCTATTTGGCTTTTCCTTATCAATGTAGAAAACTTTTTTATTCGTTAAATACATTCATTAATCTTTTACTATTATCCAGTTTTTGATTCATGAGCTATGCATTTGATCACTATTATTTGATTATTATTATTATTATTAGGGCTTCCATCTTTGAGGTGTGCTCAATGAATTAAGTGCTAGCAATTATTGTCAGTAGTTGGCACTTAAAAAGTAAAAGATAAAACATTTTTGTCAGCTTTGTATTGTTACGAACCCAGTGCTCCTGATTTAAAAACATTGGTGCAGTAGTGGTTGCTTTTAGTTAATTTGGTAAGGGTAACTGGTGACTATCAATATGCACCAGGCATAATGTCATAAAAGACTTCTTCGGTAGCTCAGTCGTGTCTGACTTCTTAAATGGCACTAATTATTTCTTTATTTAGACTTGTATTTTCTTTTACTCCCATTTGGTGAATTGCCATGCAATAAAAACTGAGATATTGAACAGCACAGTGGTCTAACCTTTGTTTATATGACTCCTCTATGTCATACCTTAATGGTAGAATTTTAGAGTATGTTATAGCTACTAAAGGATTTTGATAATGTGGGATCTTAGATGCTACCTTTTTCTGTTTTCAGAGGACAGGAATCCCTTCTAAATACCACTGAGAGATGGCCAACTGGCATCAGCATCCCATCTCATTTTTAGAAAGATCTTTCAAATCTCTCTCGAACCATTGTTTCTATTTGTGCCTTATGGAGCTACACAGGATACATCTAAAATTGATCTCATTTATGTATATTCCCCCTGCCCATTTGTTTGGCATAACCTGGTCTTGTCTGACTTCTTAAATGGCACTAATTATTTCTTTATTTAGACTTGTATTTTCTTTTACTCCCATTTGGTGAATTGCCATGCAATAAAAACTGAGATATTGAACAGCACAGTGGTCTAACCTTTGTTTATATGACTCCTCTATGTCATACCTTAATGGTAGAATTTTAGAGTATGTTATAGCTACTAAAGGATTTTGATAATGTGGGATCTTAGATGCTACCTTTTTCTGTTTCCAGAGGACAGGAATCCCTTCTAAATACCACTGAGAGATGGCCAACTGGCATCAGCATCCCATCTCATTTTTAGAAAGATCTTTCAAATCTCTCTCGAACCATTGTTTCTATTTGTGCCTTATGGAGCTACACAGGATACATCTAAAATTGATCTCATTTATGTATATTTCCCCTGCCCATTTGTTTGGCATAACCATGGTCCGTCTTTGACAGAGCACCTCAGAAAGTTTCCTTGTAACAGCAGGGGAACTCTGACACTCAAGTCTGTGTGTTGAAGTATTTTCTGCTGCTGCTGCTGCTAAGTCGCTTCAGTCATGTCCGACTCTGTGCGACCCCATAGATGGCAGCCCACCAGGCTCCCCCGTCCCTGGGATTCTCCAGGCAAGAACACTGGAGTGGGTTGCCATTTCCTTCTCCAATGCATGAAAGTGAAAAGTGAAAGTGAAGTTGCTCAGTTGTGTCCGACTCTTAGCGACCCCATGGACTACAGCCTACCAGGCTCCTCCATCCATGGGGTTCTTCAGGCAAGAGTACTGGAGTGGGGTGCCAACTCGGTGTTAACAGCATGCATTTTCATTGTATATACATTTTACACAAATGAGAATATGGTTGGCACATGAGGAATAACTCAAACCAATGATTGTAATGAGAAAGTGATGAAGATGGCATGAAGTAAAAAGGTATGGGAAGTTTCGTATGAATTTAGAGATTCTAGATTAGTTCAGGAGAGGCTGGGATAGAATGGGCATTGCA
Organism: Madoqua kirkii; assembly: GCA_006408675.1. NCBI lineage: Eukaryota > Metazoa > Chordata > Mammalia > Artiodactyla > Bovidae > Madoqua > Madoqua kirkii. Next base: position 128,628 of record SJYC01104064.1, on the reverse strand, counting down.
ATGGTGATAAAGTTCAGTTGGCTTGCTGTAAGAGAAGGCTAGATGGTTACAGTGGCTCTAGACAGCTGGGGGTTAGATATGTCTCTCCAAAGATAAGATGGTAAGTAAATAGGAAGACTGGGGATGAGGTGAAACCAATCAGAAAGATGAAATGTTATCAACAGCACATGTCGCTGTCTGGAGTGGTAGTACAAGAGAAAGACAGCACCGTGTGAAAATGTAACAAAACATGGAGAAGAATTGTTGCCTTTTTCTGTGAGTCAAGGGTGATGACTTAAGCCACTGTGTATCATGCATGCCTCCCTTTCCATAAATTTCAGGGTATCTGGTGATTTATGGGAGCTCAGATCCCTTGGTTCATAAGTTTCTCTGTTGCAATTTTATATGATAACCTTTCAAAGATTTGAAGCAGAACCAAATATATCAACTTGGTTTAGCCATTCTTAAAATGACAGATTTTCTGACCCCTTGGCACAATTAATTTGATTCACTTCTCTATGAAACTTGGAAGCCAGACATAATATATTTTCTTGTTGTGGTAGGAAACCACAGGTAGAAGGCAGTTAAACATTCACTCCTTGAGCTGCATCCAACGTTAAATTCTTGTCCATTAAAATATGTTTAATAAAAGGGTATATTCTTAGGCAGTTCTTAAATGGTGATATCAGGTTTTATGCATGCTAATACTCTGCTTTACTCACAGTTTCAAATGTATAGTCTACGTGTTGGCTTTGTTGGGACAAATCATTCAGCAACCTCTTGCATGTCATTGAAACTGCAAAATACAACTCTTATCTAAGCCTTTGGGGAAATTAGAAATCTTTTCATCATGAGTATCAACCAACTACAAAAATATCCATAAGAACAAAACAACCAACAAACAATCACCATAATAAAAACAGCATGACTTCTTCTTAATTACTAAGTACCCACTATGCTGGTTCATAATTTTAACACATCCTTTTTTTCTCCCCCCACCCATGTGCTTTTATCGGAGGAAAGCAGTGAGGGGAAACCTGAGGAGCACTCAAATTACCCAGTTTTGCAGAGCTGGAACGAGCCCAGTGCCCGAGGCAGACTCGAGGTGACTGGCTTTCCAGCGAGAGCTGGCAGTTTACCACTATAGTAACGACAAGACGTACTTCATGTTTTCAAGACACTTGATGTGTGTTGCTGCTGCTGCTGCTGCTAAGTCGCTTCAGTCGTGTCCGACTCTGTGCGACCCCATAGACGGCAGCCCACCGGGCTCCCCCATCCCTGGGATTCTCCAGGCAAGAATACTGGAGTGGGTTGCCATTTCCTTCTCCAATGCATGAAAGTGAAAAGTGAAAGTGAAGTCGCTCAGTCGTGTCCAACTCTTTGTGACCCAGGCTCCTCCGTCCATGTGATTTTCTAGGCAAGAGTACTGGAGTGGGGTGCCATTGGCTTCTCCGTTGATATGTGTTACTGCATTTGATCTTCACCTTAGTGAAGATCTTCATCTTCACCATTTGATCTTCAGGGTTGGTGAGAGAGGTGACCTTGTCCTCACTTGGCCCAGGAACAAACTGAGCTTGATAGGAGCTTGCTAGAGCTCACACTGAGTCATCTGAGACGGGACAGAATCCCAGTGTCCTGCTTTCCAGCCTGGGGAGCCTGCTGCTGGACCACCCTGCTGGTTCAGATGCACAGAAGTCTGTGAAGTCGCCTGTGCTGAAGCGAAAATGCCGATGGCAAGACCTCTGAATCTCAAAGTTGAAAAGAAAGTGAACCAGTAGGGAGGGAAAGCCTTCAGCATTTTGGATCTTTGTTCTTAAGAAGACTTGGTAGTAGCTGGGAGATTTGACGTGTGTTTTAACAAGAAAAAAATGAGCTTCAGCCTATAACCATGATAGGAAAAGATGGTGTCTACGAAGTAGTTGGAAAATTCAGTCTCCTGTAATATACACAGAGTCTTCTTTGAAGCTAAAACTATGATATCGAACTGTGGTTAAGAAATGATCGCACTATATGAACACCGTCTCTGAGGCAGGAGAGAGAAATGTTTTCTATTCTAGATACCAGTAGGGCTGGGTCCCAGATACAATGCTGTAGATGTTTCTTCAGGGTGTACCCCATTGGCTGGCACGATGGTGACCAGATGCAGTGGGCAGAGAAGTCTCTTGCAAGTAACCTTTCAGATGAGATTGGGCACGTTCAGGTATGGCCATAGATGCAAGTAACGTTTCAATGGCAGGAAATACAAGAGTAATGCTAAGAGGAGGAGGGACGGGAATGGTCTCAAAAACATGAAATGTCTCCCATTTTTAAGTGCTCACCTATTATTTTCAGTCTGTCTTCTCTCATCTCCCTTCACACGCTGCCAGGGCAGTGCCAGTAAACCTGATTTAGAGCAGTCTGTGCCTCCAGGGCTCAGGGGTGGGATTCCTTTCTCTTATGGAGGGCCAATCGTGTTCTGGGGACATTAATGGAAATTCCTGTGAGTGTTAAAGATAGTTAGCAGTTTGGGTGAAGTTAAACCCCTGATGCAAAGAGCCAACTCATTGGAAAAGACCCTGATGCTAAGGAAGACTGAGGGCAGGAGGAGAAGGGGGTGACAGAGGATGCGATGGTTGGATGGCATCACTGACTCAGTGGACATGCTTTGAGCACACTCTGGGAGATGGTGAAGGAAAGGGAAGCCTGTTGTGCTGCAGTCCACGGGGTCCCAAAGAGTTGGACTCAACTCAACGACTGAATAGCAATCACAAACCCCTGGGAGTGAAAATTAGTATAGGGGCCACAGCAAGCTCAGTTTTGTCAATGTATCCAGTATTTAAAATGTGTTTCATTCCCACTCTAAAAGCAGTTACAGAAGGGAGAAAAGAGGGGAAAAGGGAGAAAGAAGAAGATGTAATGAAGCATAGCAAGATTAACATGAGCTCAGGCTTTATTATTGCTTGGGAAACACACCCAGATTGGAGAATTGCTGTCCATGGTGTCCATCCATCTCCACATCCAAGAATGCCTGGAGTCTCCGCACTGACAGGGGTGGATGGTCAGAGCAACATTTGGGGCTTCTGTGGGAGGAATATGCTGCGGAGAGCCACTCAGCAGTGTTATTCACATAGTCTCTTCCTGGAGACTAGGAAGGCCAGACCCCAAGGGCCAGGTCAGGGTGGAGAGCTCTGCCTGGCTTTCGAGCCATGCCATGGTCCCAGAGGCACTGCCATGCCAGACTGCTGTATTCTCATGATCGCCATCCCCAGGCGTGCAAGTCACCAAGTTGGGAACTTTGGAAGGCACCCATTTTCTCCCGTCCATTGTCTTGACTCGCAAGGTCAGAAACGTGGTTCTGGAGAGGGGACCGTAGCTAGTTCCTGTAGGTCCTCCCACCCCCCCTAGACAGGGGCCGAGTGTAGGAAGAGGACTTGAGGAGAATCTTCTTCCTCAGAGGCTGCAGAGAGGGTTGGTTTTAGTTCTTTTACTCTAAAACTGAAAAATTTCACTACTATATGTGATAATTTAAAACCCTTAAGTGCCATCAAAATAATAATACATGTTGTACTACAGTTTGTTTAAAAGAGGTTATTTTTCTAACTGGTACTTTAAGAACACCGATGGTGGTTTTTAATCTTTTTTGAACATCCTCATTTGACTAGAATCATTTACTTTTCTTGGGGGTATAAGTAGTATTATAAAGACCCAGTGGTGGTTTAGTTGCTAAGTCATGGCTGATTCATGCGATCCCATGGATTGTAGCTCGCCAGGCTCCTCTGTCCATGGGATTCTCCAGGCGAGAATACTGGAGTGGGTTGCCATTTCCTTCTCCAGGGGATCTTCCTGACCCAAGGACTTAACGCAAATTTCCTGCATTGCAGGCAGATTCTTTCCTGCTGAGCCAGCAGGGATGGTTTTGAAAATGGATAATAGCTTTACTTTTGATTATATAGCTATATGTGTTTACTGTTAATGACTCAATTTGAAAATGGAATGAGCATATTTTTGTTGGCTATATAGCTTTAAGTGTTTATGTAAATGATCCAACCAATACAGAAATGTAGGAAGTGGAAGTGGCCCTATAATATTATTCCCCTGCAGTTGCCACAGTCATAGCCATAAACTTGTTTCTAACTTGCACAAGTCTAAGGACCAGAGTTTTAAATGAACTTGTGTTCTCATATTGGGTTACATTTGTTCTTTCTGCAAAAACACACAGCATAAACAGCAGCAAACCAATTATAATAAAAACCAAACAAATGGAAAATGCAAAGTCATATAAAGCTACAATATATACCAATAAGACCCTGAATATTTAAATTTCCTAGACCTGTTCATTATGTTGTCATTCTGGCATTTTGTAGTTACTATTGGTAAGTGTTAAGACCCTTTAGTGAATCTGCCAACCTGCAGTATCTGTACTTACTGCTTTTCTATTATGAAGAACATCATAATATTCTGTTTTCCTTTTTTTGATAAAAATATATATTTAGTGGTGTTTCTAAATCTTTTCTCTGGGTGTCTACCTAGAGGTGATTATACAGTCTTAAAATCGTCATATGTGGCTGTTTGAAGCAAATTTATTAGGTTGATTATACCTCATGTTTTCTTTATGATGATTATTTATTCACCAAACATTGAGGGATTTGGGTACAAAGAGACACGTCCTACAGGGAAGAGAGACACATGTGTGGACAACTCTCCGGCTGTGTGACAAGAGTGTGCACGAGGTTACTGAAACACAGGGGCGTGTGTGCATGCGTGCACACTCATTCGCCTCTTGACTCTGCGACCCCATGGACTCACCAGGTTCCGTGGGATTTTCCAGGCAAGAATACTGGAATGCATTGCCATTTTCTTCTCCAAGGGATTTTCCTGACCCAGGGGTTGAACCCACGTCTCTTGCACTGGCAGGTGGATTCTTTTACCACTGAGCCACACCTGACCCCACAGAGGAGAGAGGGACTCCTTTTTGCCAGAAGGTAGCTGGGAAAGATTTAGTGGAATTGACGGTTCGTGACATGAGTCATGAAAGTTCAGTAAGAATTTTAGGCAGGAGAGGGACTGGAGAAGAAGAACATCAAGACAATGGTTTGCACTGAGAGAGGAGGGAATTAACATTTGTTAAGCACCTGCTGGGTGCCAGGCATTACATGTCAGCTAGTCCGTCCTGTAAAACTATCTTTGGCCTCATTAATTAGAGGAGACTTAGTCTCAGAAAGGTTAGTCACCTGCCCCAAGGTCTCATAGGTTGTTACCACTTGGAGAAGTCAGGACTCATACCCAGGTCTGGTGATCCCAGAGACGTACTCTATCAGTAGCATGAGGCCGAGGAAAGAGCTTGTCTTCTTGGGGGAGTGATGGGTTGCCTGGCTGGAGTGTGGCATACTTAGGAGGAAAGAGGCAGAAATGAGTTTAGAAATGGAGACTAAGGCCAGTTGGTAGGGTGTTAAGTTTGAGAATATGAATGAAGGTTTTTGTAAGTAGATATGAAAGCTCAGGTTTATCTTTAAGGAAGAGAATTCTGGTCATCTTGTTTGGCCAGGAGGGAGCTGGGTAAGACTGTGAACAGGGTTGTATTAATAGATTTATCCTCACTACACTTAGATGTGCAAACATTTTTTTCCCCAATATTTGAGCCAACGTTTTCATTAAGACTCCCTCCATACTTAACAAGTGGAGAAAAAAGAAGCTGCTGAGAGTAGTAAATTTAGTTTACTCCAATTGTGTTAACAGTTCAGTTCAGTTCAGTCAGTCGTGTCCGACTCTTTGCAACCCCATGGATTGCAGCACACCAGGCCTCCCTATTCATCACCAACTCCCAGAGTTTACTCAGACTCATGCCCATTGAGTCAGTGATGCCATCCAATGATCTCATCCTCTGTCGTCCCATATTCCTCCCACCTTCCATCTTTCCCAGCATCAAGGTTCTTTTCTGATGAGTCAGCTCTTTGCATCAGATGGCCAAAGTATTGGAATTTCAGCTTCAGCATCAGTCCTTCCAATGAATATTCAGGACTGATTTCCTTTAGGATGAACTGGTTGGATCTTGCAGTCCAAGGGACTCTCAAGAGCCTTCTCCAACACCACAGTTCAAAAGCATCAATTCTTTGGTGCTCAGCCTTCTTCACAGTCCAACTCTCACATCCATACATGACCACTGGAAAAACTATAGCCTTGACTAGACAGACTTTTGTTGGCAATGTCATGTCTCTGCTTTTTCATATGCTTTCTAGGTTGGCCATAACTTTTCTTCCAAGGTGTAGGCATCTTTTAATTTCATGGCTGCAGTCACCATCTGCAGTGATTTTGGAGCCCCTCAAAATAAACTCTCCAGCTGTTTCCATTGTTTCCTCATCTATTTACCATGAAGTGATGGGACTGGATGCCATGGTCTTAGTTTTCTGAATGTTGAGCTTCAAGCCAATTTTTTCACTCTCCTCTTTCACTTTCAAGAGGCTATTTAGTTCTTCACTTTCTGCATATCTGAGGTTATTGATATTGCATATCTGATAATACAACCTAAGATAAACACTTTTTGTGTCATCTGTATATCTGAGGTTATTGATATTTCTCCTGGCAATCTTGATTCCACCTTGTGCTTCATCCAGCACAGCATTTCACATGATGTACTCTGTATATAAGCTATATAAGCAGGGTGATAATATATAGCCTTGACGTACTCCTTTTTCTATTTGGAACCAGTCTGTTGTTCCATGTCCAGTTCTAACTGTTGCTTCTTGACCTGCATACATGTTTCTCAGGAGGCAGATCAGGTGGTCTGGTATTCCCATCTCTTTCAGAATTTTCCAGAGTTTATTGTGATTCACACAGTCAAAGGCTTTGGCATGGTCAATAAAGCAGAAATAGATGTTTTTCTGGAACTCTCTTGCTTTTTCCATGATCCAGCAGATGTTGGCAACTTGATCTCTGGTTCCTCTGTCTTTTCTAAAACCAGCTTGAACATATGGAAGTTCACAGTTCATGTATTATTGAAGCCGTGCTTGGAGATTTTGGGGCATTGCTTTACTAACGTGTGAGATGAGTGCAATTGTGTGGTAGTTTGAGCATTCTTTGCCATTGCCTTTCTTTGGGGTTGGAATGAAAATTGACTTTTTCCAGTCCTGTGGCCACTGCTGAGTTTTCCAAATTTGCTGGCATATTGAGTGCAGCTCTTTCACAGCATCATCTTCCAGGATTTGAAATAGCTCAACTGGAAATCCATCACCTCCACTAGCTTTGTTCGTAGTGATGCTTCTTAAGGCCCACTTGACTTCGCATTGCAGGATGTCTGGCTCTAGATGAGTGATCGCACCATTGTGATGATCTGGGTCATGAAGAGCTTTTTTGTATAGTTCTTCTGTGTATTCTTGCCACCTCTTCTTAATATTCTCTGCTTCTGTTAGGTCCGTACCATTTCTGTCCTTTATTGTGGCCATCTTTGCATGAAATGTTCTCTTAGTATCTCTCATTTTCTTGAAGAGATCTCTAGTCTTTCCCATTCTATTGTTTTCCTCTATTTCTTTGCATTGAGCACTGAGGAAGGCTTTCTTATCTCTCCCTGCTATTCTTTGGATCTCTGCATTCAAATGGGTGTATCTTTCCTTTTCTTCTTTGCTTTTCATTTTTCTTCTTTTCACAGCTATTTGTAAGGCCTCCTCAGACAGCCATTTTGCTGTTTTGCATTTCTTTTTCTTAGGGATGGTCTTGCTCCCTGTCTCCTATACAATGTCATGAACCTCCGTCCATAGTTCATCAAGCACTTTGTTTATCAGATCTGGTCCCTTAAATCTATTTCTCACTTCCACTGTATAATCATTAGGGATTCGATTTAGGTCATACCTGAAAGGTCTAGTGGTTTTTCCCTACTTTCTTCAATTTAAGGAAAAAGGGATTCATTCTTTCTTCTGTGCCTCCCTAAGATAATATCTCAGTAAGTGGGGCTCCCTGTCCTTGAGATTGCACGTGTGTTTATCAGACATTATGGGGCAGTCCTTGCTGGTGCTGACAGGGGTCTGGCATTTATTCTAGCTCTGCTTTGGTCATCAGATGCTAAAGTGTGTGGCTGCTGCCACTTGTGGTCCAAGCTCTCTCAGGTCAATTGGGGCTCAGGTGTCTGTTTTGTCCATGGTAAACTGAATTCACATCAGAGTGAGACCAGAACACGCAAAGAAGGCTTTTTGATGAATAGCTTAGCCTGAATAATTTGCAGGTGCATGCAGAGACAGTGTTTTGATTATTTGTGGTCGAGCTGAATTTGTTAAGTGAACTTGGAAATGCAGCCTGTACTTTCAAAACTCCATCATTGGCATGCCTGAGACACGGTCTAACCTTTGGATGTAGTTCTGCTAATATAATTACCTTGCTGTCTTTTAAAGGTGGCTTTTAATTGGGTTCCCAAGCAGCAGCTGCTGTTGAGGTGTTGGTTGCAGCCTTTCAATAACAGGTTCATTAAGTGTTTCCTCTTCCCAGACTGGGCATCTGGCCTTGGATGGTAGCCACCTGTTGCTGAAATGCCATCACTTATAGGATTGCCCTTTAAACCACTGATTTGTTATTTTATTGACTTGCAACTCCTATTCTCTCAAGTTTAACTGGAGCTTTATTGAATACAGTGCTAAACTCAGTTCTTCCTCTTCTCAGTGGCCTTTTCATCAGGTTATTTCCCCCTAGCTCATAGCATTTAGTCCTCTGGCTGGACAAGAGGTTTAAAAATTAAAGACAGCTTGTCATTTATGGGCTCAGGCCTGTCCGTAGGGTAATGCAGTAGATTCTCTCCAGGCAAGTCTTCTGATGATTTATGCCCAGGTAACACGAAAAGTCTCTTGGCCAGTTTTTGCTTTTTTTGTAAAATTGTGCTGAAAATTCTAGGGTTTTAAGAATTTATCTCTAAGATTGTTGTCCTGAAAGATTTTTAAAATTATAGTATAAATGATTTATAATATTATTGGTTTCAAGTGTAAAAAAATAGTGAATCAGCATTATTATAGATTAAAAGCTTTTGTCCTGAGTATTTTTAATTTGTTTGAAGAAAATGATCATGTAATGATCATACTGAATAAAGAGAAGTTTGCAGGGGCTGGTAAGGTGGGACAACAGAAAGAACTTGGGTTTTTATCTTTGCTTTTTAATCTCAGAGCAGCTGTGTGGAACTGGTCATTTTCAGGCCCCAGGAGGAAACTGTGGGCAGGCCTAGTGTATTTTCTGATCGTTCTCATATAATAAAAGTTCTCCAGTCATATTTCCTTCCCAGATAGTCTCGGCTTGGTAATTAAAACATAGCCTCAAACAGACTGATTCAAAGTGACATCTTCCCCGTCCCTGGCTCAGATTCTAGGCTCACTTTGTCAAATTCCACCCAAATAAAACCTATTGGTAATTCTGTTAGATCTCCATCATTGGCATGCCTGAGACACGGTCTAACCTTTGGATGTAGTTCTGCTAATATAATTACCTTGCTGTCTTTTAAAGGTGGCTTTTAATTGGGTTCCCAAGCAGCAGCTGCTGTTGAGGTGTTGGTTGCAGCCTTTCAATAACAGGTTCATTAAGTGTTTCCTCTTCCCAGACTGGGCATCTGGCCTTGGATGGTAGCCACCTGTTGCTGAAATGCCATCACTTATAGGATTGCCCTTTAAACCACTGATTTGTTATTTTATTGACTTGCAACTCCTATTCTCTCAAGTTTAACTGGAGCTTTATTGAATACAGTGCTAAACTCAGTTCTTCCTCTTCTCAGTGGCCTTTTCATCAGGTTATTTCCCCCTAGCTCATAGCATTTAGTCCTCTGGCTGGACAAGAGGTTTAAAAATTAAAGACAGCTTGTCATTTATGGGCTCAGGCCTGTCCGTAGGGTAATGCAGTAGATTCTCTCACAGGCAAGTCTTCTGATGATTTATGCCCAGGTAACACGAAAAGTCTCTTGGCCAGTTTTTGCTTTTTTTGTAAAATTGTGCTGAAAATTCTAGGGTTTTAAGAATTTATCTCTAAGATTGTTGTCCTGAAAGATTTTTAAAATTATAGTATAAATGATTTATAATATTATTGGTTTCAAGTGTAAAAAAATAGTGAATCAGCATTATTATAGATTAAAAGCTTTTGTCCTGAGTATTTTTAATTTGTTTGAAGAAAATGATCATGTAATGATCATACTGAATAAAGAGAAGTTTGCAGGGGCTGGTAAGGTGGGACAACAGAAAGAACTTGGGTTTTTATCTTTGCTTTTTAATCTCAGAGCAGCTGTGTGGAACTGGTCATTTTCAGGCCCCAGGAGGAAACTGTGGGCAGGCCTAGTGTATTTTCTGATCGTTCTCATATAATAAAAGTTCTCCAGTCATATTTCCTTCCCAGATAGTCTCGGCTTGGTAATTAAAACATAGCCTCAAACAGACTGATTCAAAGTGACATCTTCCCCGTCCCTGGCTCAGATTCTAGGCTCACTTTGTCAAATTCCACCCAAATAAAACCTATTGGTAATTCTGTTAGAATATATTGAAATTACAGATTAATTTGCTCTTTAGAGGTGATAAACTTATTTTCTTAGGTCCTTCGACTGTTTATATTTCTTTGCTATTGCAAATACTGTGTTTTCAAAATTAAGTTACTTATTTGTTGATATTGTACCAAAGTACAATACATTTTGTATATTGATTTTACATCCAATAATTTTGAAGGATGCTCTTATTTTAATAGTGTTTCAATGGGTTTTAGTATAGACACTTACATCATCTGTGCAAGATGATTTCCTCCCTTGCTTTCCATTTCTTTTTTCCTTTATTTTTCTATGTTTCCCTCCAGACAGAATTGGTAATTAGAAGTGGTGATAATTGCCATTTTTCTTATTCTTGATTTTAGAAGGGCTGCTTATAATAACTTACCATTAGGTGAAATGTTTTTAGTAAGTTTTTGGTAGAAATCCCTTATTAGGTTCAGAAATTTCACTTTCAAGTTTGAAAAGAATTTTAATCATGTGTTTGTATAGAATTTTACCAAATACCTTTTCTGTATGTGAGGTATTGTAAGTTGAATCTTATTGAGGGGTATTAAGATGCAATGTATGGTATCTTCCAAGTGCTAAATCATTGCCAAGTGGACTGGGAATGTTATTAAATTTTGAAATATGATTTACATAATGCTGATGCGTTTTATAAGCATATACTCTTTGTAGGGAAGTATTGTCTTATTATGCTATTATGCCTCAAAAATAAAACACAACTTTGTTTGTTTTTCTTTCCAGTATTACTTTACTGTTCTTTTTGGCCATGAAGGTCAGAAGCCACTAGAGCTGCGCTGTGAGGAGGAGCAGGATGGTAAAGAGTGGATGGAGGCCATTCACCAAGCCAGGTATGGGAGCCACTGGATTGTCTGGGTTTTGCATTGAGGTTTCACCATCGGTGCTAGTTTTGGGCGAAATTGCAATTCCAAGTTGGATTTCCCCTTAGTACCTCCTCCTCAGTCGTGTGTGAGATGATTCTTTATGCTTTCTGTGGCTATATTCTAGCTGAAAATTAAAGGTAATAGATACAGCAATAGTAATGATGATTACTGAACACAGGGTTTGTGCCTATGTGCCAGACCCTGTTACAAGTGCCTCTCAATTAAGGAATCTGTTAAATACTTGGATTCACTTATCCTCTCAACGATTTTGAGACACATGTCATGGTTAACCCCTCTTTTACAGACCTGGAAAGTTAGTTTGCTTGCCTGAGGCCTCACAGCTAGTGAGTGGCAGAGCTGGGATACAGACCCAGCCGAGCCTCCACTTGGAAACCCTGCCCTGTGCAGCCTGGTTATCGAGAAAGGCAACACCACCTGCCATCTGGGGAGATAGAAGAGTGTGCTTTTGCTTCCTCCTAAGAAATACTAGAAAGGTAGACATGAGCACACTTGGCCTCAAACGGGAATGGGAAATCCAAAAGAGACACAAGCAGACCTGTCTCTTTTATTTTTCATATTCAGTTCCAAAGTCCTGTCTCTTTTTGCTTTGAATGGCCCTTGTGCTCACTGCTTTTTGTCTTTCCCCACTGTGACCCCTGCCTGAAGTTTCAGGGCGAAACTCAGTCTGGGATACATGACTTTCTTTGCTGGACATGAGCCCCCTCCTTCACCTATAAGTCCATTCACGCCTGTGTCTTCCTCTACCACCCACTCCCGGACCCTTTCGCCACAAGCCAGCGCTCACTGGCCCCTTTCTACAAATGACTGCAGTGCTTGTTTTTATTACATGTGGAATATTTAATAACTTAGTACAATGTGGGTTATTTTCCAAATATTTCACACGTGTGATTTGTGTTTCCTGAGCTGGACTTGTAGATAGCATGAGAGGAGGAGGATGGGGACACATTCGTTTCTGAATGAGGCACAGAGCTGATTATGCAGTAGGTCATCAGGAAATATTTTCACATTGATTATGAAGAATTTAAGGTGCTGTCCTGAGTGAGTGTAGGCTGTTCTTTGAACCCTGAAGGCTTTCCGCCCGCCTCCCCTCTGCTCCCTTCCTTTTCCCTCCTCTCATCCCCTTCCCCTCTTCTTTCTTCAGCTGCTGCATAATGTTGACTCCTTGCCCTGTGGCGGGCAGCATGCTAAGAGCTCTACATACTCATCGTAAAAAAAAAAGTCCTCCCAGCTACCAGGAGGGTATTATTAACTCTGTTTTACAGATGAGAAGCAAAGGTGCGTGATGATTAAGCATATTGGCCAAGGTGTGAGGGACTCGAACTCAGGTCTCTTGGATTCCACAACCTTTAACCAATGTTCTATATTGTATTACTCTTCATTATTGTCTCTTTTTCTCTTCCTCTGATTCAAAGATGAAAGTGGCTTAATGTCAGGTCAGGGTTGAGAGTAGATGTTATTTGCAAAAGATTTCAGTTCCTTTTCTTTCCTCCCCTCCAAAATATTTCTCTGAAATGCGCATGGCTGGTGACCAAATGCTGCTCTCCCAGGGGGACCCTGAGGCAGCTTGCTAATGTCGGGATCCAGGCACACTGTTCAGCTGTCTTCACTCTCAGGGTCTCTGTCTGATGGTTTTGCTCCAGACTTAAGGCTAATGCAGACTGACTCGCTGTAGAAAGAAAGTCAGGTTTTCAAAGGTGAAAGAACTATCAAGTTGGCAAGGTAGAACCCTTGGGTCATTTCCAGACACAGTCTTTGTGACCACTTCTGTTCCTTTCTACCTGGAAGTTAAAATGAAGTAAATAATTTAAAACACATGTATTTGCCTCCCCCCCTTTTTTTTTCTTTCCAGAAGAACCAAGTACCATTAGCAGCTTAAATTCCTTTGTAGTTGCCAAGCAAACATTGTGGTGAACCAAAGAGAGTATGAATTACTTTAAAATGGTAAAATTTCAAGTAAGAGGTTTTTTTGGTATACCCAGAAAACTTTGTCATATATGTGGAAGTAGGTCAGTAGCTATTTGATATTGACTGTCATATGATCAATCCAGGGCTTACATGATTTTGTCAGGAAGCATAGATTGTAGAAACCGCTTTAATGGTTTAGTTAATCCAGTGGTAAAATTTTCCTTCTCTTTTAGATGTGAAGATATGGTTATTAATTGACCATTTTTCTTGGTGTTCTGACTTTTGGTCCATTAGATTTGCTTTTTCTTTTTATCTTTTTTCATTTTTTAAAAAATTTTTACTTTATTTTGCTTTACAATACTGTATTGGTTTTGCCATACATTGACATGAATCAGCCACGGGTGTACATGAGTTCCCAATCCTGAACCCCCCTTCCACTCCCACCCCATATCATCTCTCTAGATCATCCCCGTGCCCCAGCCCCAAGCATCTGGTATCCTGTATTGCTTTTTCTTTGATTTGAGGTCCAGGACTCCATTATTTGATCCCCCCCTTTTTTTTTCTTTCCAGAAGAACCAAGTACCATTAGCAGCTTAAATTCCTTTGTAGTTGCCAAGCAAACATTGTGGTGAACCAAAGAGAGTATGAATTACTTTAAAATGGTAAAATTTCAAGTAAGAGGTTTTTTTGGTATACCCAGAAAACTTTGTCATATATGTGGAAGTAGGTCAGTAGCTATTTGATATTGACTGTCATATGATCAATCCAGGGCTTACATGATTTTGTCAGGAAGCATAGATTGTAGAAACCGCTTTAATGGTTTAGTTAATCCAGTGGTAAAATTTTCCTTCTCTTTTAGATGTGAAGATATGGTTATTAATTGACCATTTTTCTTGGTGTTCTGACTTTTGGTCCATTAGATTTGCTTTTTCTTTTTTTCTTTTTTCATTTTTTAAAAAATTTTTACTTTATTTTGCTTTACAATACTGTATTGGTTTTGCCATACATTGACATGAATCAGCCACGGGTGTACATGAGTTCCCAATCCTGAACCCCCCTTCCACTCCCACCCCATATCATCTCTCTAGATCATCCCCGTGCCCCAGCCCCAAGCATCTGGTATCCTGTATTGCTTTTTCTTTGATTTGAGGTCCAGGACTCCATTATTTGATGACTTCCTTTTAATTTGACTGCTTTACACCTGAGTTCTTGTATTTGACTTTTTGCATTGAGATGCTTCTTAAATTTTTGCTATCTAAATCATAGAAGATAATAACTTTTTTCATTTACATTTCATTAAGTCAAGTTTTTGGTGTAAACTTGGGTCTGTGAAATTTATCCTGACTTTGTTTGTAAATGAGTAGAGACAGAAAGTTAATGAGGCTGATTCAGAGAAAGATTTGCCAGCCCTTTTTGCTTGGAATCATGCTAATTAAACAACTGGTTGCTAACTAAACATTTCACCTTTAGAGGACAGCCTGATGGCATTACTTTGGTATTACTGCCTTTTTAATAGCAGATGCTCAATAATTATATTTTTATTGATCCCTCTTTTTAAATATGAGCTTTTGATGAACTGATGAGTATTTTATCCTGAGACTCAGAATCCTTCTCTTGATCACTGCTCCTCTTTTCCTGGGATGTTTATCAGTACTGGCCTGGGTGTTTTATCTTTCGGGTGTCATGAGAATCACATTCTTGAGGCTGGCTTTTGTACCTCCGAGCTGCATTGACTTGATTTGCTTTCAGAAGATCTTTAGATTGTTTCCTGGCATGTTCAGTTGCTTGCTTTCTTCCTTAGATCTGGCCCAGGAAGACATCTTTTTGGAAATTGATATTCTCATTTTGAAGCTTTGACCTTGTCCAGGAAGCTTGTTTTATAGTTTTGCTCAAAGTTGGTTGCTATTACATTTCTAGAAATTGGCACATTTAAAATATCATTTCATTATGTATTACTGGCTTTGGTTCATGGGAAGGTGATATCAAGGCTTAGTTTTGTTTTTGTTGAGGTGAGGTGAAGCCAGAGTCTTTTAATAGTAATGAAATCTGTACTTGTTCTAGAAATGGTTTGCTATTTAGATATGGAGCTTTGGGCATTTCCAGTAACTTGATATTTCTTTATTCTCTTGGCTCTGTCTGTCCACCGAGGTTGATTCGGTTGTAGACATTGTTCAGTCGCTCAGTTGTATCCGACGCTTTGCAAGCCCATGGACTGACTCACGCCAGGCTTCCCTGTCCTTCACCAGCTCCTGGACCTTGCTCAAACTCATGTCCATTGAGTCAGTGATGCCATCCAACCAACTCATCTCTGTTGTCCCCTTCTCCTGCCTTCAATCTTTCCCGACATCAGGGTCTTTTCTAATGAGTCAACTCTTCACATCAGGTGGCCAAAGTATTGGGAGTTTCAGCTTCAGCATCAGTCCTTCCAATGAATATTCAGGCTTCATTTCCTTTAGGATTGACTGCTTTGATATCCTTGCAGTCTCAGGGACTCTCAAGAGTCTTCTCCAACACCACTGTTCAAAAGCATCAATTCTTTAGCACTCAGTCTTCATTCTGGTAGCCATTATGAGAATCAAAAGCATTGATCCAGTTGATTGTGGGTCTTTAAGGGTTCATTGGCTGACATGACATGTCCACAGCTCTTTTTCTCTGAGTTTCACCTGCTGGAGCCCTGAGCAAATGGAACCTCGGAAGTTAGAAGGTAGTCATGTCCTGGAAGAGGATCGGTTGAACCAGAGGTACCAAGGCTTTTCCCATTCTGATCTAAGCATAAGACCTGAAGGACCTGGTTGATGGCAGTTGGGGAAAGAGGTAGGTGGAAAGTATTTCAGAGTTGTAGGGGGTACACTTTAAAGAATCTTGTGCCTGCCTGGAAATGGACAGTGTTGGACCAGGGTGGCATCTAACATCTCTCTTGGATCCCTGGCTTGGATGGTGTCACTCCCTGCGAGGGGATATGATGACTGAGAGGAGGACTGTGGGGCAGGATGACAAGTGCTGGCCAGGAAGGGCTTCTGCAGGGAACGGTGGTGTATGAATGCCTGGAAGGGGCAGTAGGGAACCGAGCAATACTGGTGGGTCTCCTTGCCCACTGGTCTGTCAGCTATGGGAGAATGAGCATCAGGGGCTCCTAGAGAAGTCAGATGTGTCCTGAGGGGAGAGCTGGCTCTGGGTTTCTGCCGAGTCTGAGGTCAGAGGAGGGCTTCTGAAACACCAGAGCCATGGAAAAATGGTGCCTGATGTCGCTCACCATGGGGTGTGTGTGGCTTTGCTCGCCTGCAGAACCCTTGCTTACGCTCTCAGTGTTTGAGATGGTCCTGCTCTCTTTTGCCCGCTTTGCCTCCAACTTCTCCAGCTAAAACTCAACACCTTCGGTTCTCTTTCCTCCCTTTTGTGTGTGCCTGTGGCAGGTGGCTCTTAGGTTTTCCTTCATGAGGAAGGTATTTGCAGGGGAAAAAGGAACTGGGCGTGTGACTCTGTCCCATAAAACTCCTGTCGGGTTATGTTTGGCTAGGGCTTGCCACAGCCCTTTCCTTCACCCTGAAGTCAGTTCTGAACTTGGTGAGTGGAGAAACTTAATCCTCCAGTTAAGATTTCCGGTTAAATCTTGTCTTCTTGTCCACTGAAGAAAGCTCTAATCCAGCTTCTTGGGTCTGTGCCTGAGGCAGCCTTGTTCATATTCTCTCTTCACCTCTCCCTCTAACACACACGTACACACACACACACACACACACACACACACACACACACCCATGGCAGTTACACCAAACACCTAATGCTTGTAACCTCATTCTTTTTACCTGGCTAGAGGCTTACTTTGGAGCAAAGTGTATAATACAAAATCTGTCCAACAGTGAAGGCCACTGTGTGTATCCTGTCATCCCCATAAAATCAGCACTTTGTAGATTGCGCATGGGAAAGTCCCTCACAAGTCAGAAGAGTGATTACACAGAAAAGCTGAAAATGTTTTATGTGTCACTGCAAAGCCACAAGACTAGGAAATCAGACACGCATGGTAATGTTATACAGCCTAGAGCGATCCCAAGGCCATATTTTGTATTCTTCTTGTAACAGTAAGACTGCCACTATTAAAAAGCTGTGGATTTTGTGTGTTTGAGATACTGTCTTTCTTTACCAAGAACGTCTGTCAGACCTTTGCCTCCACATCTGCCACAATGAAAGAGACGTCCGCACTTTTCCCTTAGAGCTTGGAGAGTGTAACACGAAAGAGAAGGAGCAGTGTTTGTGGCCTGAAAGACTTGCTTGTTTGGAAAGTGGGGATTGTTTTCTTTGGAGAGACACTGGGCTTGGATTGTCTTATTTGCAGCCCTTTGTTACTCCTCCTGCCCGTCAGTTATCTTTCCCATTCCTCACAGAGTGTCTGCCTCAGACGCTTGTCTCCTCTTAAGCGTCAGCTGACACCGCAGTGCGACCTGTGTCTCCACTCGCAGAGCGGGTCCTCATGTGCACGTGGGCTCACCCCCTGCAGGGGGCTGCCTCCAGAGACCCTCTCTGGTTCAAGGAAGGTCTCTGCCATTGGCGTCTTCCCTCTGATTTTCTTGCTGGATAGTTGGACTGTGAAGAAGGCTGAGCACCGAAGAATTGATGCTTTTGAACTGTGGGGTTGGAGAAGACTCTTGAGAGTCCCTTGGACTGCAAGGAGATCCAACCAGTCCATTCTGAAGATCAGCCCTGGGATTTCTTTGGAAGGAATGATGCTGAAGCTGAAACTCCAGTACTTTGTCCACCTTATGTGAAGAGTTGACTCATTGGAAAAGACTCTGATGCTGGGAGGGATTGGGGGCAGGAGGAGAAGGGGATGACAGAGGATGAGATGGCTGGATGGCATCACTGACTCGATGGATGTGAGTCTGAGTGAACTCTGGGAGATAGTGATGGACAGGGAGGCCTGGCGTGCTGTGATTCATGGGGTCGCAAAGAGTCAGACACGACTGAGCGACTGAACTGAACTGAACTGAATTGATTCATTTCTCTCTTATAGTTCCAGTGGGTTTCTCTGAACCTCCTATCTCCCTTTTTCCTGCTCACCTTGACTTTTCTTTTGTGTACCTTGGTTTTTCTTAAATATTTGTCTCCCACTTAAAAACCGGAAACCCTTTGCCTTGGCCTTAAATCCTCCTCTAGCTACTGACCCCTCTTGCAAGCCAGGTTTCTTGGAGAAATGGTTTGTTTGTTCTTTCTTTGTACACACCTCTGCTCTTTCCAGCCTCTGGGGGTGGGTTTCTGTCTCTGCCCCATTGAAGCTGAGTCACTTGGGTCAACATGACTTTCCAGAGCTTTTCCTTTCTTATGTAACTTCAACTTGCCATTTTGTATTTAGTACTTATTTTGGAATTACACGAATAATACCTATAAATGCAAATTCTCCAAAAAGAAAACAAAAATTTAAACAATGCACAAGTGCAGAGGGTAAAAATTCTAGTTTCCACTCATATCCTTCCCCTCTCCCCCAACATTCCTCAAGCCTACTAATTTCCTCAGAAGTGCTTACTGGTCACAGTTTGTTCTGTTGCCCCCCGCCCCCCCCACCCCTACGTATTTGCACATGTGTATATAGATAGACTGATGCCAGTAAGCCCAAAACTAAACTCCTAGTTTTCTGCAAGAGGCCTCTCTTCCAAATGTGTATCATTCTGATCTGTCCTCCACACGATTGCAGAATACCCTTTCTGAATAAAACATCTGATCTAGAAGAATTCCAGGGTACCCTTGAGTAATTTTAGTTATTAGAGTCTATTTTCTTATGATATAAAAATTTAAACAGATACAAGGGTTGGCAGAATAGTATGATGGTCCCTTTTAAGGAAAAAAATTAATTCATTCAACTGATGTTTATCCCCTGCCTAGCAAGTTTTGGGATGCAGTGAACCAGTCAAGCAAGGACCCTCTGAGCTGACCTTTGTGAGCTTCTCATGCCGTCCCCCCCCCCCCCAGCCCCCACCGTGTCCTGAGCTCAGGAGTTCGGATGTGCTGAGGTATCCCTCCAGCTTGAGTAATTCTGGCTCATTTTCAGGCTCAGCTCTCAGTCACCTGCACCATCTTCCTGGATCCTCTTTCCCCAGCCCTAGGAAGTGCTGACCATTCCCTTCTTTGAGCCCCCTTGTAACCTCTTATTTTTCTCTGAGTCTCTATGAGATTATTGCATTGATTTGTTTCTCTGCTTCTCTCTGTCAGCTTGAATTCCTTCAACACAAATGTGTCCTGCTCATCTCTTATCCCTGCTCTTGGCACAGGGCCAAGTTGCTTTTCAGAAATGTGGGTACAAATTTAATCTCCCTCTGCTAGGGCATGAGAAAGCTGGAATCACTTTTTAAAAATCTTTATTATATTGATGGGTAGACAATGGTATCTTGTGTAATAAGTATTTCCTTGATTATTGGTGAGACTATTTTATGCTATTGTTAATATTTGTCTACTACCTGTCTGAATTACTATCTCATATCCATTTTTCCAGTTGGTGTTTTTCTTATCAGTTTGTTTGTGAGCTCTACTTGCTGTCTCTATGGATTTGTGAACTGTGGACATTTCATGTAAATGTATTTGTCTCTGGTTTCTTTCACTTAACATAATGTTATCAAGGTTCATTCATGCTGCAGCATAATCAGCCCTCCACCCTTTATGGCTGAATACTATTCCATTGTGTGACTAGACCACTTTCTGTTCATTCATTCATTCATGGACATTTGGATTGTTTCCTCTTTTTGTGGTTATGAGCAGTGCCACTGTGAATATTTCTGTACTAGTTTTTGTGTGGATTTCTGTTTTCAGTTCTTAGATGGCACTCGCGGTAAAGAACCCACCTGCCAACACAGGAGATATGAGAGACACGGGTTTGACACACATTCAGTCCCTGGGTTGGAAAGATTCCCTGGAGGAAGGTATGGAAACCCCATTCCAGTATTCTTGCCCGGAGAATCCCATGGACAGAGAAGCCTGGAGGGCCACAGTTTATAGGGTCACAAAGAGTTGGACACGACTGAAGCAACTTAGCACAAGGCAAGAATTTTTGGGTCATGTAGCATCTCTGTGTATGTTTAGGTTTTCAAGGAACTGCCAGACTGTTTTCTGCATGGATACACTACTTTCCATTCCCACTGGCAATGTATGAGGGTTCCAGTTTCTCCACAGTCCCACCAACACCTGTTTCCATTGCTATTGTGTTTAGAGTCCTCATAGTAGAAATTAAACAAACAAAATTTGTTTTATAAATTTATAAGTAAAGTAAGTAAAGTCGCTCAGTCATGCCCGACTCTTTGCGACCCCATGGACTATAGCCTACCAGGCTCCTCCCTCCATGGGATTCTCTAGGCAAGAGTACTGTAGTGGGTTGCCATTGCCTTTCTCCAGGGGATCTTCCCGACCCAGGGATCGAACCCGGGTCTCCTGCATTCCAGGCAGACACTTTAACCTCTGAGCCACCAGGGAAGCCCTTATAAATTTATAAACACCTTTAATTCATTTGTGTTTAATGCATATGGTTAGATATATACTTTGGCTCAAGAATTTTTGGTGATCATAAAGAGAATTCTACCAATACATATTTGTGCATATTTGTAAAGAAATAAAAGTCTCAGTAAGGGTCATCAGTATCAATTGTGATGTCGGACATGACCGAGCGGCTGAACTGAACTGACTATAAAATGTATTTAGTTTTAGAAGCATTCCTTAAAGTTTCTATCAAAGTAATAACTTTACCATTATTGGCTTTCTGTTATACTTCCTTATAACAATGTTTTGCTCATTTTTTATATTTAATTGTGCTTTAGAAAAGATTAGTGACAACTTTTCACACGTCCCAAAGTTAATCAGATGTTGTAAGTAATGAACTACAACTGTGAACTGAAAAGAAAGCAGTGTTTAAAAGAGGGAGCTTTAAACTGAACTTTAGCTCAGTTTAGTTGCTCAGTCATGTATGACTCTTTGTGACCCCATGGACTACAGCACACCAGGCTTCCCTGTCCATCACCAGCTCCCAGAGCTTACTCAAACTCGTGTCCATTGAGTCAGTGATGCTATCCAACCACCTCATCCTCTGTCGTCCCCTTCTCCTCCTACCTTTAATCTTTCCCAGCATCTGGGTCTTTTCTAGTGAGTCAGTTCTTTCATTAGGTAGCCAAAGTACTGGCATTTCAGCTTCATCATCAGTCCCTTCCAGTGAATATTCAGGACTGGTCTCCTTTAGGATGGACTGGTTGGATCTCCTTACAGTCCAAGGGACTTTCAGAAGTCTTCTCCAACACCACAATTTTAAAGCATCAGTTCTTTGACACTCAGCTTTTCTTATAGTCTACCTCTGATATCCTTAGTCCTTAAATTTTATTTCTTTTTTTGATCTCTCCTAACAAAGATGCTTGAGTTTCCACTTATTGTAAAGGCGACAATGTAGGAAAGAAGAGCCTGTTTGTAGGAAAAAGAGATTAGTGGGAATAAATTAGTGTTAGAACTTCTAACACTGATGTGATACCTGGAAAATATTGATAAGCCAGTGGAGTGGACCTATTGATGTAAGAGCACTTGAGAGCCAGAAAAATGGAGGGTAGCAGTGCTAAGGCAGCTGTAATGATGCCTGAGGCCTGGTCTTGCTTAGATAAGGGTGCTGCTGTGTGTGCGCAAGCACTGTATAGCTGGGAACCACAGTGCTGTCATCCTGAACTGCCTTTCTCCAGTTCCCAGACTCCACGATGCCTCTCAATGCTGATTCCAAAGTTTTCTCAATACAATTGAGCATAATCCTGGGAATGCTTCTCAGTTACCCATCATATAGCTTTTCAGTTTGGGTTTTACTATAGTTCTCTTCCTTTCTCTGATATGCTAGATATATATGCTAATTGTAATTATAATTGTCTAGCGTTTTAGGCACATCTCTCTCTCTCATTAGCAAATATATCTTCAATCAAAGTAGCTAGGATAAAGGACTTCCCTGGTGGTCCAGAGGCTAAGACTCTGAGCTCCCAGTGCAGGGGGCCAATGTTTAATCCCTAGTCAGGAAACTAGATCCCACGTGCCTCAACTTCAGGATCCTGCATGCCACAACTAAGAACTGGAGCAGCTGAAGGGAAAAAAAAAAAAAAAAAGACATGGGAGAATAGCTAGGATAAGGTTCTGGCCCAAGTAAAATTCCTTCCTGATAATTTTATGGCCTGTGATTTTACACTGTGCCTTATCTCTGAACTCTTCAGGATTCTACTGGAATATTTCTTCTCTCTTGCATGGAGTAGTGGTTTTGATTATAAATATTACTCAAGAATATTTTACTCCCATATATATTCCTCAGACTTGCCATCTGTCGGTACTCAACAGCTTAGTTTGGTTTTCATCATGTTCATTTATATGGCTTAATTTTATTATTTCCCTTGGCAATGAGGAACCATTTTTTCTCAAGGAATCTTAAACTGAATAACAAAAACTAAGAAGTGAATAAATTGCAAAACAGAAGTAATGAGTAGTTTAGACTGAAACACTTAAACCTGAGCATTATCTAGTAACCAGAAAATTTAATCAGACAAAACATGTATTGGTGACATAGTAGAATAGAAATAACAGTGCTCTGAAAACTCTTACAATAAAGGGAAGCCATGCATGTGTCTTCACTGATTTGACCCAGTCAGTAGTACATTTTTTATTTTACTAGTGGAGTACATAAAAAAACCTGTGATTTTTAAGGTGGGACAGTATCCCCGTAAAAGTAAATTAGGGAGACCCAGTATTTCAAATGACTTGGAACTTATGAGAAAAGAAAATTATTTTGTAAAGAAGAATAAACTGTGCAAAACATCATATTAAGTGACCTTTTTATTTCATTTGACAATGATTTCATTTGAATGACTGTTTTGCGCCAGGTCCCATGGTAGATGATCATCTAGCATGGACTAGTCTAACATTTTTCCTGGATTATTGTGGAAATAATAACACTGGTTTCCCTTTCTTCTTTATACTCCACCCCTCAAGCTCTGTCCTTTCATATCACAGTATCCACTGTGATCCTGTAAAGAAGTCAGATCTTGCCATGCCTCTGATTAAAGTTCTGCATCTCATACAGGGTGAAAACCAAGACTTTAGATTGGTCTCTAGAACCCTGCTGCTGCTAAGTCACTTCAGTCGTGTCCGACTCTGTGCAACCCCAGAGACGGCAGCTCACCAGGCTCCCCCGTCCCTGGGATTCTCCAGGCAAGAACAGTGGGTTGCCATTTCCTTCTCCAATTTCCTTCTCTAGAACTCTACCTGCATAAAATCCTGTCCCCTCTTCTGCCTCTCATGTGTGCCCCCTAGTAAACTGGCCACTTTGCCATTCCCGAACAGGCCAGACCCACTCCCACCACAGGGTTTTGCACTTGCTGTTTCCTCTACCTGGCAGGCTCTCCCTGAGCTGGCCACAAGGCTCTCTTCTCAGATCACTCATTACTTCAGTGCTGGATTCTCAGTAAAGACCCTCTCTCATACCCTGGTTAAAATTGTAACCCCGTCTCCGCCATTTCCTTTCCTACTCTTCTGTTTTTTTCCTTTAAGGTAATGATGACCAGTAGCATACTGCCTGGGCTTTCAAGTGCCTTAGTGATAAAGAATCCACCTGCCAATGCAGGAGACATGGATTTGATCCCTAGGTTGTGAACATCCCCTGGAGAAGGACGAAACAGCAACAGCACACTACAGATTTTTCTTGTATTAATGTCTTTTGCTGTGGTGTTGTTGTTTAGTCACTAAGTTATGCCTGACTCTGCGACCCCATGGACTGCAGCACACCAGGCTCCCCTGTCCTTCACTGTCTCATGGAATTTGCTCAGATTAATGTCCACTGAGTCAGTGATGCTATCTAACCATCTCTTCCTCTGCCACTCCCTTCTCCTTTTTCCTTCAGTTTTTCCCAGCATCAGGATCTTTTCCAGGGAGTTGGCTCCTTGCGTCAGGTGGCCAAAATATTAGAGCTTCGGCTTCAGCATCAGTCCTTCCAATGACTGTTCAGGGTGGAGTTCCTTTAAGACAGACTAATTTGATCTCCTTGCAGTCCAAGGGACTCTCAAGAATCTTCTCCAGCACCACAATTCGAAGGCATCAATTCTTTGGTGCTCAACCTTCTTTATGCTCCAGCTGTCATATCCATACATGACTATTGGAAGGACCGTAACATTGACTATATGGGTCATTGTCAGCAAAGTGATATCTCTGCTTTTTAATATGCTGTCTAGGTTTGTCATTACTTTCTTTCCAAAAATCAAGCATCTTTTAATTTCATGGCTGCAGTCACAATCCACAATGATTTTGGAGCCACAGAAAATAAAATCTGTTATCCACTTTTCTCCCTTCTATTTTCCATAAAGTGATGGACTGGTGCCATGATCTTAGGTTTTTGAATGTTGAATTTTAAGCCAGCTTTTTCACTCTCCTCTTTCACCGTCATCAAGAGGCTTCTTAGTTCCTCTTTGCTTTTTTGCATGATGTACTCTGCATATAAGTTAAATAAGCAGGGTGAAAATATACAGCTTTGATGCAGTCCTTTCCCAATTTTGAACCAGTCATTGTTCCATGTCCAGTCATAACTATTGCTTCTTGACTCATATACAGGTTTCTCAGGAGACAGATAAGGTGGTGTGGCATTCCCACCTCTTTAAGAATTTTCCATAGTTTGTTGTGATCCATACTGTCAAAGCCTTTAACATAGTCAGTGAAGCAGCAGTAGATGTTTTTCTGGAATTCCAGAAAAACATTCTCTGCTTATCCAGAGAATGTTGGCTGTGTGATCTCTGGTTCCTCTGTCTTTTCTAAATCCAGCTTGTCCATGTGGAAGTTCTAGGTTCACATACTGCTGAAGCCTAGCTTGAAGAATTTTGAGAAAAACCTTACTGGCATGGGCACCATTATATTGCAGTTTGAACATTCTTTGGCATTGACCTTCTTTGGGATTGGAATGAAAACTGACTCTTCAGTCCTGTGGCCACTGCTGAGTTTTCCAAATTTGCTGACATGTTGAGTGCAGCCCTTTCACAGCATCATTGTTTAGGATTTGAAAGAGCTCAGCTGGAATTCCATCACCTCCAATAGCTTTGTTTATAGTGATGCTTCCTAAGACCCACCTGACTTCACACTCCAGGATGTCTGGCTCTAAGTAAGTGACCACATTATTATGGTTATCTGGGTCATTAAGACCTTTTTTTTTTTTGCTCTATATACAGTGTAAATGTCACAAGAGCACAGGGTTTTATTTGTTTGTTTGTTTGTTTTTTATGCTTTGTTTACTCCTGTATCCAGTGCTTTGAACAGTTTCTGGGTACGTACCAGTCAATAAACATTGAATGAAAGAATGAATTTGAAGTCATAGGGACATATTAAGAAGGAAATGAATATTACATTATCCTGTCTCACAGAGTAAATATCTGTCATGAGGATTGGTGTATGTGGGGCTTCCACTTAAAATTATAGAGGTGCTGGAAAAATACAGAAAAGCACAAAAGAAGTTAATTAAAAATTACCCATAATTGTACTAGTGAAAGAACACTGCTTTTTCTATTTGGAGTGCCTATCATTCCCTCTTGGTCACCCCTCCTTCCCAACCGTTCTATCTGTGATATACATAATTTTCTCTCTCTGCAATTGAACTTATGTGCATGCACAAAACATGTTTATTTTTATCTCCTGGAGTTTTTGTTATTGTTGTCATTCACTTATTAGTAAGTCTTGGATATGTCTTTATTATGTTACTGTTCTTTTAAAATATAATTGTAAATGGCATGTATCATTCCATTCTGTAGATCTACTATTGCTTGTCTAATCACTTCCATATTATATACACATACATTTAGATTGTTTGCACTTTCTTATGTTCATTAAAATAACTAATGAATGCACATCTTGTTTCTTTGTACATCTTTGTGCAGATCTCTGTTTATTTTCCTTGGGTTAGATTATTAGAAGTGTAATTACTATGACCAAGGATGTGTATGACCTTTTTAATGTATCTTGATACATATTGTGACACAGTTCCCTCTAGTAGTGTAGCCGTTTTAAGATATCTTTACTGGCGCTGAGTAGCATTATTTACTGAAACTCTTGATAAATTTGATAAACAATTTTTGAAAAATGAAAGTTGTGCAGTTGTGTCTGACTCTTTGTGACCTGTGGTCTAAATGATGTTAAGTTGCTTCAGTCGTGTCCGACTCTGTGCGACCCCATAGATGGCAGCCCACTAGGCTCCTCTGTCCCTGGGATTCCCCAGGCAAGAACACTGGAGTTGGTTGCCATTTCCTTCTCCAATACATGAAAGCGAAAAGTGAAAGTGAAGTCGGTCAGTCATGTCCAACTCTTAGTGACCCCATGGGCTGCAGCCCACCAGGCTCCTCCATCCATGGGATTCTCCAGGCAAGAGTACTGGAGTAGGGTGCCACTGCCTTCTCCGTGGACTATATAGTCCATGGAATTCTCCCGGCCAGGTAGCCTTTCCCTTCTCCAAGGGATCTTCCCAATCCAGGGATCAAACCCAGGTCTCCCTCATTGCAGGCAGATTCTTTACCAGCTGAGCCACAAGGGAAGCCCCTGTGAAAGAAACGATTTTTACTTATATGGTTAAGTAGCACCTTTTTTCTGTATTTATTATTCATTCATATATTATTTTCTATGAAGTCTTTTTATCTATTTCTTGACTCAGTAATTTTAAGCAATATTATTGGCTCCCTGTTATAAAGATGAAGACTTTAACACTCTGACAAATCTCTTACCTCTCCTTCCTCTGTCCCCTCTGTTACTTACAGTGGTTGACTTTTTATCTTAAAATCATATCATTAAGCCTCTGTTAATTTACCAACTTTGGATGATATGTATTAGCTCTCTGCTATGCAAGATACATAATTTGAGACATTTAATATGTTTTTATTGTTCTTTTCTCTCTTCTAACCCTGAGGTTTTATTACTTTCTCTATTACTTATTCTCTGTTTATAAACTTTTTAAACATTTACCTTCTGCTCTATAAATTTAATTAAGCCACAGTTGGTTCTGAAAATTAAAAGACAGTGAGGGGCATTTGCATCATGATTATACAAATGTTATGTACCAACTATCAAGGCTGGTGTTCGATTCTCTATTGTGATCTAACTCCCTCGGTTACTGAGGAGGAGTGCATCTGCTTGATACTCACTTTCTTTAGCTAACCTACGGTTTCTCTTTGGGAGATTTCATAATTTTTCTCTATCCTTAGAGCTCTGATATTTTACCAGGGTGTGACAGGGTATGACATTTTTAAAATTTGTTCTCTGTGGCATTTGGATTAGCCTTTCTATTTGAACTGTACTGTGTTTAGTTCAAGGAAGGCTTCTTGAATTTCTTGATTATTTCCTCCCCATCACAGTCTCTGTGTTTTTCTTTTTTCTTTCTGAAACTCCCATAAGATAGTTTTTAGACTTCTTGGATCTGTACTCCAGGCTGCTCAAATTTTCTCTCCTATTTTTAATCTCTTTGTATTTTTGTTCAGTGTTCTTTATCTCTGCCACCACCCAGCTGAGATTTAGCCATGTCTGGTTTATTGGTTAGCACATTCATTGACCTGAAAATTTTCAATAATTGTTTTTGTTTCCAAGAACTCTTCCTTTTATCTGATCACTTCTTTGCCAGCCGCTTTTTGCTTTACGGTTTTACTATCCTTCCATATCTCTCTGAAGATAGTAAATCTCTGTTGCCTGATTAGCCTTGTTTCCCTAGTATCTCTTCTGTTTGCTCACTTGAGGCTTTACTTATTAACTCTTGCCGCTTGACGGTTTACTCCCCAGTGCTTAAAACAATAAACAGCTTGCTGCACCCTGCAGCGTCTGTGGCTTGGGAATCTAGGTATGGTTTTGCTGGATGCCTCTGCCCTGAGGACGCAAGGCAGCAATTCTGGTGTCAGCCAGGTCTGCACCACACCTGCAGGTTCGAAAGGTGCTCACTCACGTGACTGTTGGCTGGATTCCCTTCCTTGCCAGTTGTTGGACGGAAGCCCCGGTTTCTCATCAGCTGTTGGCTGAGGCCTCTCTCAGTTTCTGTCTGTGTGGGCCTCTCCATGTAGCAGCTCACGACACGGCAGTGGCCAGCAAAAACCGGCAAGATAAGAGAAGGCCAGTAATAAGGTGGAAGCCAGAGTCTCCTTGTACACTGATCTTGGAAGGGCCGTCCCATCACTTTTGCTGTGATCTGTTCCATCACTAGCGGTCATCTTGTGTGCCGCCTACTACTTTTCTTAGGGGTTAATTTTCTCAAGTGTCTAGTGATCTTTGTTTCTGAATGAAGGATCTTGAGGGTTACTATAGGTAGCTGGCCTGGGCTTAACACTGTGACTGTGAACAAGGGTCTGTCTGTCTTTTGTGGTTGTGCAGGCTTCCTTTTCATGTGTGTGGGCAGATGGCAGCAAGGTTGGCTGGGACTCTCCCTTGTCAGGTTCCACCCCCTTTAGTGTGCTTCGGTGGAACCTGTGACTTGCTACCAACAACTAGTATATAGCAAACTCGAGTGAATAGTGGCTTCTAGATTACATTCTATGGCAAAGGGATTTTGCAGATTAACTAAGGTTCTAAGTCAGTTGATTTTGAGTTAATTAAAAAGGAGCTTTTCCTCAGTGGGCCTGAGTTAATCAAATAAGAGGTGGGTGGAAGCCCACCCCTGAGGTCAGAGATGCTCTCCTGCTGGTCTTGAAGAAGCAAACTGCCTGAGTTCTGTAGCTGCAAGAAAATCCCTTTTTCCAACAGCCTGAGTGAATTTGAGTGTGGGTTCTCTCATTCACTCCTCTAGAACAGAATGCACCTGGACTGACACCTTGATAGCAACCTTGGGAGACTGAGTTGAGGATCCAGCTAAACTGACCCACAGAATCTATGAGACAGCATGTGTGTGCTGTTTAAACCTCTATAACTATGGTAATTTGTTACCCAATAGGAAATTCACAGTGCATTTCACTCCTAGTCCCTCGCCAGTGCCTTTCCCTGTTGCTCTCTGTCTTGTGTCTGCAGTAGATGTGATGTCAAGCCAAACTCTGTTCTCTGAGTCTAACCCCCTCATGAGGAGCCTTCCTCGGGAAGGTGGCCTGCTTTCTACAGAGAGCAGATCTTTGGCTGACTTGAGGGCATGTCATTCTTGCCCGTTGGATCTTTTCTTTATCTTGTAAAATGGGAAGTGGAGGAACCTAACTTCCAGATGTTCTGAAGGCCCTTGTTTAATGAGAGACCCTGGTGATTCTTCCCTTGCCGTCTCCTGTCCTCTGAGTTTATTGATTCTGGACTTGGAGCTTCTCTGGCCACTCGTGGTGGGAACCGTGCCTGTGCAAGGGGTCTGCCTGTGCGGTTTCCTCGCTCTGATTTTCCCACCGTTCTGATTCTTCTTGGTTTTTCTCTTCATGGAATTTCATAAAACTTCTGGTCTGTTGATAACATATTTTCCTGTTTTATAATGCTGTTATGGTTTCCTTCTTTAAACAAAAACCAGTTTTCCTAGCATTTCAGCAGGACCTTGGAAATGAAGGGAGGCAGATAAATCACTGATGAGTCTGCGTGAATTCAGCTCTACATACTGGTCTAGACTTTTTCTTTTTCTTTCTTTCTTTTTTTTTAAATACTTTATTCTATTTTACAGTACTGTATTGGTTTTGCCATACAGTGACATGAATCAGCCACAGGTGTACACGATTTTCCCATGCTGAAGTCCCCTCCCACCTCCCTTCCCCCCCCATCTCCCCGGATCATCCTTACACCAGCCCCAAGCATCCTGTATCCTGTATTGAACATAGACTGGTGCTTCATTTCTTATATGATTGTATTCATGTTTCATTGCCATTCTCCCAGATCATCCCTTATAGAAGAAAATAAAATATTCTTTTGCTACCTAACACTGATCTAGCATGTTTGTAATAAATTTGGCATATTTCTAATAAAACTGGTGAGAAAGGGAGAGTTTTCATTATAATAAGTAACTTTCTCATGCTGTATTATCACATCCTCCTTTTAAAGTACCGTAAAGCATATTTCTTTGAGGACCGTGCCTTTTTTTCTCCTTTCCCCCTCTTCCCGTTTATACTTACGCGGCTTTTCTTTCTTCTCTTAGGGTAATTTCTTAGAACCAGTGACTTAAAATATTGCTGACACTATGCTTTTTTTTTCTAACACTAATGGCACACATGATGTAAGTGCTGAGAAGGTTGAGATAACTGAACTAAAATTGTGATTTTTAGAATTGTCTTAAGACTTTTTTAGTTCCAAGTAACAAAAATCTATTTCAAACTAGTGTAGGTTAGAAAGAGAATTTATTACGTGGAAACTGCAATAGGATCTCCCCAAACCCAAGGGTAAAATTATATTCAGATATCATGAGGGTCTGGGACCAGAAACTAAAGAGCCAAAGGTAATTACAGGAAGTATTTACCTTTGTGTCTCAGACTTTTTCTTTCTTGTCTCTCTTTTTCTGAACATCTGTTATTCTTTTCTATCTTTGTTTTGGTATGGTTGTGGCCAAATGTGGCTGATCAATAATAGTGATCTGAGTTTCCAAGTTTATATCATCTCAGTTCAAGCAAATAAGTCAGAGGCACAGTCCCAGATTCCAAAGAGAAATAATCGAGCTTGGTTTAGCTTGGGCCAGCTACCTCTTTTTAGACCAGTGCAACGTGATCATGAAAGCAGATTTTGTGGTATAAACAGGACTTCCAGCAGCCCAGGTTCTCAAAGAAGAGGTAGGGGGGTAGAAGATGTGTCAAGGGGGCAGATATCTCAAAACTTTTCTGTTATGATATTCTTGTTTATATCCAGTGTGCTGTTTCTCATTAGAGAGACAGTTTATCTTGTGGTTAAGAACATGAGATTGGGGTCAGATAGACCTTAATTTGAATCCCAGCTCTGCCACCTATTAGCTGTGAGGATCAGATTCTTTCTCTGTACAATTGAAGTGATAAAGTCTGTCTCTTGGGGTTGCTGGGAGAAAGAGAATATATGTGATACATCCTGCATGCTCAGTAAGTAGTTATTATTTATTACTGTTATCACATCATATGGAAAAGATTATGGGAATGGCCAAACAAACATTTTACCACCCTAAATAGCACAAGAAGCTCTGGAAGCAAAAATCTGGGTGCCACAGAGATCAGTAAAAAATCTAAGAGAGAATGGCTTGCTTTTCACTCTTGGCCAAAGTAGTGGAAAGAAGTTAGGCCGATGATGTCAGGGCCCAAGAATCTACACTTGTT
Organism: Madoqua kirkii; assembly: GCA_006408675.1. Classification (NCBI taxonomy): domain Eukaryota; kingdom Metazoa; phylum Chordata; class Mammalia; order Artiodactyla; family Bovidae; genus Madoqua; species Madoqua kirkii. Next base: position 97,162 of record SJYC01104064.1, on the reverse strand, counting down.
TTTAGAATAAAGTTTTTGCCTCTAATGGTTTTGGGAAGCGTGAATTCAGAGGTCCCATAATCCTGAAGAGAGCCAGGCTGGTGGCAGAGCCATCCTCGTTCTCTCCAGCCGGGGCCTCTTCCCATGGCGCCTGCGTTCCTTCTGCTTGGCAGTTGGTCTGTTCTGATTGGCTAGAGCCTTACCCCGTGAAATACGTTAAATATGTGCCATCAATTCAAAGCCTTCAGTTTTATTTAAAAAGTTTCACTATTTGCTTATAAAATAATAGATTTGCTTTGCATCTTTCTCATTTATATGACAAAGCTGTGAGTTGCTGCCATTGTAAAATAAACTCTTCTAAAGGTTATGTAAAAATGTGATGATTCAAAGTCTACGTAGTTAATACCAAATGTAAGCCGAACGTTCATGTTGACATAGAGCTAGTTAAACTCTATGGCTTCTTTTTAAATAAACATGCTGTTCTATATGAAACTGTAGTAGAATAATATCTCAATGACTAACTGTAATTTTCTCTTAAGTTATGCAGACATTTTGATTGAGAGGGAAGTATTAATGCAGAAGTACATTCATCTAGTTCAGATCGTAGAGACAGAAAAAATTGCAGCTAACCAACTCCGGCATCAACTTGAAGATCAAGATACAGAAATCGAAAGGCTTAAATCAGAGGTATTTCCTAGTTGACAGACTCCTCACTGTTTCATGTTTATTGTCATCTCCTTATGGTTACTTAAAGCCTATAGGGGCAACATTTTGATCCCAAACTTAGTTCCTCCACCATCACAGGTACATGAGGAATGAATATATTTTCTAAGTTAGGATTTACATAAGTAAATATGTACGATAAAATATCAGCATAATATGCAGCTTTACATTATTTGTGCTCCTCATGTCCTTCATTTGCTCAAATATTCAAGAATTGACTATGGTATTTATCTGTTTTCAGATGGATTCATAGTAATGATTATTGTGAACCTGTCATAGATTCAGTGTAAAATCTGAATGACAACTAAAGAAGGTTCAAAGATGAAGTCAGAAAGTCTTTGCTTTTCTTCTCAGTCCAAAGAGTCCAACCTTCTCCTCTATAGAATTTTGAAAAATTCATTTGGGTTAAAGTATGTGACATATGCTGGGGTGCATTTGTTTCTTGAAGCTGGAATTCCTGCCTCCCTCTCTGCCCCACCCTGACTGCGAGCTCCTCAGGCTCTGCACCCCCAGAGAGTGAGATTGACTCAGGTGGTCGTGGAGACGGCAGCCGTTGCGGTGCCTGTGGGTCCTCCCTTCTCTCCAGGGTGCTCCATCTGTATACAGAAACCTGAGTGTACCTTCCCGTGTTGTCCTGTCATCCCTTGTGGGAAGTGATCAACCCCTGAAGAACTGCAGAGGAATGTAGAAAGTGAAGGTGTTTCTACTCCTTCTGACCAGTGGTGCAAGTGTCCTCTTAGCTTCAAAGAAAAGAACAAGACAGAATGAAACCTACTGCTGATTGTAACTTTGTTGATAGAAACAAACCGCAGGCTCCTCAATCTGGGTAATTTCTTGTTTCTCTGTCATTCAACATTTTCTTCTTTGTTTCCTCACATCTTCTTTTGAGACTTGCTCTGCAAATCCTGAGAGGGTTTTCACCTCCTACTGCCCGTGTACCTCACCTCCAGCAGACAGAGCAGGGTTTAAGCTGATGTTCCTGTTGGGATCTGACTGCCTCTCTGAGGATGAAAAGTTGCAGACTGTTCACCATATCATTAGTGTTGTTAACTTCCCGATCCAACCCTGAAATCTGAGATAGTGAAAACAACAACAGAAAACATAACAAACCTGCATTTTAAAAGACTATATCAGGCACTGTAATTTAAAGCAAAATTATTGTGTTCTGTCTTCGCCACAGTTAGCCAGAGCAGATGCTTGTCTGCTAAGTGAAAGAGGTTGGCATTTACTCCATGAGAGAGACTCAGCACCGAGCAGTGTTCCCCAGTATTTATTTGTGTGTGCTTATCTGCCTTCACTATGTTCTTTTTTAGTCTGAATATATATTGCAGCCCCAACTGTCAGTAGCAGGCCTGTCCTGTGTGGTCATTGACAGGAGCCTTAATTTATTTCCTACTCCTTTTATTTGCCCACTTCCCTGCCAGAACAATGGCAGAGGAGAGAGTTTGGTAATGGGGACAAAATGTAAAGACAGGTCTGACTGGGCAATTATGATCGTAGGGTTTTAAGTGTTTGCTTGTTGGTAAAATCTGAATCAGTCCTTAAGTTTACAGGAGCCTGCAGTTGAGTGATAGAGATTCTCTGTCCAGGGAATTTCATTGCTAAGTGTGGTTCTGAGGCTACCTGGTTTTGAGTCCCAAAAATGAGCTGAGGCTATAAAGAGATCCTCCAGGTGGTTTCTATCTTTTGGTGTTTTCTTGACTGGCTTGGCCGAGCCCCCTGGGCTCTGGAGTTCCCTTTGCAGTTCCCGTTTTCCCTGGGAGGTCTGTGACTCTGCTGTACTGTGTGTGCTTGGAAGGCTGCAGGCTGATTACAGGAAGCATGAGCTTGGAGCTGAGTGTCATGCATTTGGAGATCAGAGGGCTTTACAGGAAGCTGCCGTTGATGAGATGCTTGAGACACCACTGAGATGCTGAGAAGGCCTTGGTCTGGTCCTCGCTGGCAGTCAGGGTCTAGTTTGGACTCACATTTCTGTAACCCAGGCCCCTGTTCACACTCTCCACAGTCATTTCTTATAAGCGCTTTTGTTAGCAGCATAATAAGACAAGTTTGGGGTAAAGTTCAGGCTTCTCCTGCTTAGCCTCAAATGAAGATAAAGTGCCTGAAAACCGAATGTTTCCTGGGGATCTTATGAGTTACCTTGTAAGCATAACTTCCTGTGATATATGGCTTTAGCCTAGTGTTTCCCAAATCATGAAATGGATCAATTTTGTGTTGCAGATTATCGCTCTTAATAAAACAAAGGAACGAATGAGACCTTACCAAAGCAATCAAGAAGATGAGGATCCAGACATCAAGAAGATAAAAAAGGTAGGGGTTCCAGCTCTGGGCGAGTGTGGTGGGGACCAGCTGTCTTTCCGTGGTGATGTCTTTGCCACCCTGACTCTGGGCTAAGAACAGTCTTGGTGTGCCTCTCCCAGTGGCTTCCTGACTTCTGCTTCAGAATTATCACACATGGTTACTTACCTGGAAAAGGTTTGGCTTGAGATTTCCTTCCGGTTCTGGGAATCCATGTGTGGATTCTGTGAGACGGATGCTAAAGGTGGACATGAAGACAGTGGTATTCTCCATTTGGGTTATTTAAGTGCAGCTGAACTTTCTGGTGTTTGTGCCGCTTTTATATTCTAGGGAGTGATTTTTGAATTACACTTCAAAAATGTTTCTTTTAGCTTTAGTCTTCAGTGTTTATTTAGAGAAGTTTATTTTTTTGAGCATGTGAGAAAACTGAGTGAATCAATACATCTGCTCAGGTTTCTGTTTTATTGTTGTTTCTTTCTTGTTTAACATCCACATAATCAGCATCTCCTTCCATCTTACTGTCACTTTCAACTATACAACTTCTGCAATTAACCAGACCCTGGCACCCTCTCTAGTCTACTGTGTTTAAGTCATCTTGGTTTTGAGTTCCACACAATCTTAGTTGTCCTGAGTAAAAGCACTGATTCAGCTGTGTTAATATTATGTTAAAAGGTGCACAGTCACAGAATTTTATTTCTTCTTCATTTTTTTCTTATTCCTATTTTCCTATGCTAGGTAATTATTCCATTTTCAGTTGCAATAAAGCTTTAAATATTGCTCAGAATTGGAAATAGAAAAGCTGCTCAGGACTAAGTTGCACTGTTTTCAGTTTTCAAGAAATAACAAAGTAAAATAAAAACATTCCTCTCTTAGAATTTGAAAATCTTTAAATTAAATTTGGTTTATGTTGTTACAGGATGAATGCTGTTGCCATTCTTTTTATAATATGCAACTCCATATAAACAAAGATATCAGTAAAATACAGTTATAATACTGCCCTGTTGTAGAAAATGTTAGCAAGTAAACAAGCCAACTTTTGCACAGAAGGCAATATTGCTTAAGTAAATAGATTTTGTTTGTGTTAATCACTCAAGTCATGCCCAACTCTTTGCAATCCCGTGGACTGTAGTTAGCTCACTAGTCTCCACTGTCTGTGGAATTCTCCAGGCAAGAATACTGGAATGGGGTGCCATTTCCTTCTCTAGAGGATCTTTCTGACTCAGGGTTCGAAACCAGATCTCCTGCATTGCAGGCAGATTCTTTTATTTAACACAAATTCAGTTGATTTTTGAAAATACTTCTGTTAAATGGAGGAATAATGATAAAATACATTTTATAGTTTCCTGTCTTCCTCTTTCATAATGGAAATAATTTTTTAAAAATCTTACTTTTAAATTTGTTAATAGGTTTTGAATTTAACTCTATTGCCCTTTATGTTCCCAATCAGACTAACGTCTCTGTGGAAAGGGATGTTTACAAATGAACTGTGCGTGTGTGTGTGTTAGTTGCTCAGTTGTGTCTGACTCTTTGAGACCCCATGGGGTATAGCCTACCAAGCCTCTCTGTCCATGGGATTTTCCAGGCAGGAGTACTGGAGTGGGTGGCCATTTCCTTCTCCAGAGGATCTTCCTGACCCAGGGATCAAACCTGGGTCTCCTGCATTGTAGGCAGAAGCTTTACCATCTAAGCCACCAGGGAAGCCCCACACATGAATTAGATACTCTGTGCTGATCTTGACAAATAGCAACTTCATTTTTTAACTTCAGGAGACCAAAAATTGAAACTGGTTCACAGAAATTTCCCATATGATTTCTCCAAATAATATGCATAAATTGTCTCCACATAATTCTACTAAAATGTGTTTTTAATTTTTATTGCTTGAGGTATGACAACTGTGTGAATGCCTATTATGAAAATTGATAGTGTGCTGACATCAGTTGGTAAATGAGACAGTTTTCAATATCGCAAAAGAAGAATAGTTGTTTAAATGCATGATAATTGAGACCATATGGGTGAAATAGTATTAAAAAAAGGAAAGTAATCTGTTAAGAAGAAAACAATGATACTAAAAATGATTTGATAGTAATTTATTGCTTTCAATTATATATGACTTTGCAACCTGCTTTGTTGCTTAATCTACTGCTTAGATGTAACAAATATTAATAAATTATCATATAGTTTTTCTTATATTTAGAAAGGACTTCAGATTTTGGGGTCAGTTATTTTGTAGATAAGGAAATGGAGCCCAGAGTTCAAGGTCACCCAGGAGGTTAAGGGGCAGAGCCTTTGGGTTTGGGATATGACATATATCTCTCTGTTTAGCACTCAGCATTTACCTGGGCATTTAAAAGATGCTCAGTAAATATTTGTTGGCTGAAATGCAAAGGCTAGCACACTTTGTCCAGTTGGCCTGTTATTTTTCAAATCGTATCTTGGGGATTCATATCAGTTTTAGGGGCTTCCATCTTCCTACAATATTGATTTTAATTTTCTTTTCTTATTTTTTTCCCCACAAGATAACACCATTGTGAATTTTTAGTGTGTGTTTTTGCCCATGTGGCTGAGAAAGAGAGTCTTTATAGTTAACAAAAAGAAGGGCAAGCCTGGTTGCAGCTTTCTTGTGTAACTTAACCAAGAAATTTAGTTTACTCATCTGTAAAAAGAAGAGGTCAGATGACCTGATGTCTAACACTTTTTTTTTTAAGCTTAAAAAAAAAGACTCAAATAGCCATAACAAAAAATCAAACCCAATTTTAAAATAGGCAAAGGAGTTGAGTAGACATTTCTCCAAAGATGATACACATTTCTTTCAAAGATGATTCTTTAGAGAAATCACTAACACTTGAAAAGATCATCAACGTCACTAAGCATCAGTTCAGTTCAGTCACTCAGTCGTGTTTGACTTTTTGCGACCCCATGAATCGCAGCATGCCAGGCCTCCCTGTCCATCACCAACTCCCGGAGTTCACTCAGACTCATGTCCATCAAGTCAGTGATGCCATCCAGCCATCTTATCCTCTGTCATCCCCTACTGCTCCTGACCCCAATCCCTCCCAACATCAAAGTCTTTTCCAATGAGTCAACTCTTCGCATGAGGTGGCCAAAGTACTGGAGTTTCAGCTTTAGCATCATTCCTTCCAAAGAAATCCCAGGGCTGATCTCCTTTAGAATGGACTGGTTGGATCTCCTTGCAGTCCAAGGGACTCTCAAGAGTCTTCTCCAACCCCACAGTTCAAAAGCATCAATTCTTCAGCGCTCAGCCTTCTTCACAGTCCAACTCTCACATCCATACATGACCACTGGAAAAACCATAGCCTTGACTAGATGGACCTTTGCTTTTGAATATGCTACCTAGGTTGGTCATAACTTTTCTTCCAAGGAGTAAGCATCTTTTACTTTCATGGCTGCAGTCACCATCTGCAGTGAATTTGGAGTCCCCCAAAATAAAGTCTGACACTGTTTCCCCATCTATTTCCCATGAAGTGATGGGATCGGATGCCGTGATCTTTGTTTTCTGAATGTTGAGCTTTAAGCCAACTTTTTCACTCTCCTCTTTCACTCAGCATCAGGGAAGTAAAATCAAAACTGCAGTATAATATTATCACACACTCATTAGGATGACTACTATAAAAAAAAACCCAAAATACCCAAATAACAAGTATTGTTGATGATATGAAGAAATTGGAACCCTTGTGCTCTGTTGGTGAGATTGTAAAATGGCTCAACTGCTATGGAAGACAGTGTGGTGGTTCCTCAAAAATTTAAAAATAGAACTACCAGCAATCCCACTTCTGAATATTTATCCAAAGTAATTGAAAGCGGGATTTTCAAGAGATACTTGCGCTCCTGTATCCATTGCGGCATTATATGGAATAGCCAAGAGGTGAAAGCACCCCAGGTGTTCATCAACAGATAAATGGATAAACAAAATGTTATCTATCTATATATCTGTACATATACAGAGTGGAATATTATTCAGCCTTAAAAAGGAAGGAAATCCTGACACATGCTACAACACGGATGAACCTTGAGGCCGTAATGGCTCAGGTGAAATAAACCTGTTACAAAAAGACAGATACTGAATGGTGCCCCTTATGTAAGTTATCCAAAGTAGTTCAATTCGTAAAAGCAGGAAGTAGAATGGGAATTACAAGGGGCTGAGGGAGGGGGGAAATGGAGAGTTGTTTAACGATGATAGAGTTTCACAAGATGAAAGTGTTCTGGAGATCTGTATGTGCAGCCATGTGATTACACTTAACACTTCTGAACTGTACACTTAAAAATGGTTAAGACAGTAAGTTTTATGTTATGCGTGTGTGTTTTTTTTTAACCACAATTAAAAAATGTTAATACCTGACTTTATGTTGTTAAAGAATAAAATTTCAATTTATTCCTTTCTTGAAATGTTAACAACTAAATATGTAATATTATTATATTCTGATGTCCTCCTAGGCAGGCCTAAACAGCTTAAGCTATTGAAGAAACTAGTAAAGCTGAGGGAAAATATTGTTTTAAAAATCATCTTTTTTTTCCTGCTATCTGGTCCAAACCTGACATTCTTTATTCTGTGGTGGGCCCACCAGTGCTCCAGTGAAGGACCATGATGTACGGCGGCCCAGGATGGACACCCTACCGAGCAGCTTAAGGAGCCTGCCCACCCCTCCCTGAGATTCACATCTGTGTTGCTGCCGCTGTTCCGTAGGTTCAGAGCTTCATGCGAGGGTGGTTATGTAGAAGGAAATGGAAGACCATCGTGCAGGATTACATTTGCTCTCCTCACGCCGAAAGCATGAGGAAGAGAAACCAGATCGTGTTCACCATGGTCGAGGCCGAGTCGGAGTACGTTCACCAGCTCTACATCCTAGTCAATGGTTTCCTGCGGCCCCTGCGCATGGCAGCCAGCTCCAAGAAGCCCCCCATCAGCCACGACGACGTCAGCAGTATTTTTCTCAACAGGTTTGTCTTGGATAAGTAAAAGTTGTGTGAAAAACCTATCTGTAGTTTTTAAAGGAAGTTTTACTTCACTCGTAAAAGAAGTGGTATAAATTCACCTGTATGAGCTTATGATATTGAGAATAAGAAAGCTATCATTGGTGTTTCATTATTGGCCCATGTTTTCTTATTTTTATCTTGTATGTTGGCATCTAGTTATTTCTCTTTTTTTTTTCTATTTGACATGACATTACCTCCTGTTACCCCTCTGACATCTTGTCATTGTGTGTGTATTGGGGAAAATTATCTCCTTCATAACCTGAGGGAAATGGAAGTGATTAACAGGTCTTCACATGTAACTTACATGGAGTTACTTTAGGAAGAACAAAAATTAACAGAGGGCCCGAGGATCTCTAGTAAATTTATTTGCTTAATAAATATTTGTAGTGTGTTTACTGCTGAGGATTCATCAGTGAACAAAGCAGAAGGTCCCTGTCTTCATAGAACTTAAATTCTGATGTGGGAATATAGACAATGAATAGTCAATAAGTGAAAGATGCAGCATTTTATATTGTGATTCGTGCTATGGGAGAAATAAAGAAGCAAAGGGGAGAGGAAGAAAGGGGACTGCTAGGGTACTTTACTTAACATTTTAGTTCTGGCTAAACTAAAGTTTTTGAGTGCTACTTCGGCTTCCCAGGTGGTACCAGTTGTAAAGAACCTACCTACTAATGCAGGAGACATAAGAGACCATGTTCAGTCCGTAGGCTGGAAAGATTCCCTGGAGGAGGATGTGGCGGCCCACTCCAGTATTCTATTTTACTTAGCATTTTTTTTTCTTTTTTTTAATTAGAATTTTTTTTTCTTTTTTTTTTTTTTACTTAGCATTTTAGTTATTTATTTGTTTTTTAAGTAGATAAAAACATGCATTTAGCCATGCATTTACATGGTTAAAAAAATTAAAACAACATGAGAACATCAAACAGCTTTGAACTCTGTCTCTCCCCACCCCATTTTCCTCACTTGCTCTCTGTAACTGTTTTCATTAGTTTTCTATATATCCTTAACAGTGTTTCTTGATGTAGGTCGATCAAATTTGAATATAATCTTATTTCCTGCCTTATAACACAAAAGGCAAGTACTTTAACACGTGCCTGCTTTTTACAGGTACGTATTAAACTTAACAGTATATCCTGGACATTTTCCATATTTGATATATAAAGACAGTATTCTATTTTTTAAAAGATTGCTACATGGTATTACATTATGAAAACATCCCATAGTTTTTCTGTAGCCAGTTTTCAGAAAGACCTCAGTGATACGTTAATGTTTGAGCAGAGACTGCGGTTGATGAGAAGGCAAGCCGTGTGGCTGCCTGAGGGGAGAGAGGTGCACGCGGAGGAGATTGTGCACAGGCCCAAGGCTGGAGCACGCCGGGCTTGCTTGTTTGAGAGCTGCAGGTGTCAGTGCAGATGAAGGGAGATGTCAGAGGGCTGACAGTTCAGGCATTGTAAAGATGTTTTCCCTTACTCTAAATGAGATGGGGAGAGATTGGTGGGGTTTTAAGGAGAAGCATACCATGACATGATTAGGTTTTAAAAGTTCACCCTGGTTTTCTCTTTTGAGTGTAGACTATGGGCAGATCAGTTTTGTAACTATTTCAACAAACCAGGTGAGTGATGACTACAGCGGGGAGGCCTGTTAGGTGGGGCTAGTGTAGTAATCTAGGCAAGAGATGATGGAGGTAGTGATAAGTGATTAAATTCTGGGTATATTTTTAACATAGAGCCAATAAGATTTGCTGATGAGTTTGAAGTGGATTTTGAAGGAAAGTCCAGAGTTTTGGGCCTGAATAACTAGAAAGATGGAGCTGCTATTTATTAAATGGGGGAAGATTGACATAAGAACAAGTTTATGAGAAAAGATCAAGAGTTTTTATCTTGAATTTGTCAAGTCTGAGATGCTGTTAGCCAGATGTAGAAATCAAGTGAGCAGGGTTGGATGTTAGTCTGGAGTTCAGGGGAGGAGTTCAGGGCTGAAGGTATAAATTTTGGAGTCTAATAGCATATGAATGGAGAAGGCAGTGGCACCCCACACCAGTACTCTTGCCTGGAAAATCCCATGTATGGAGGAGCCTGGTAGGCTCAGTCCATGGGGTCGCTGCGAGTTGGACACAACTGAGCGACTTCACTTTTGCTTTTCACTTTCATGCATTGGAGAAGGAAATGGCAACCTACTCCAGTGTTCTTGCCTGGAGAATCCCAGGGACGGGGGAGCCTGGTGGGCTGCTATCTATGGGGTCGCACAGAGTCGGACACAACTGAAGTGACTTAGCAGCAGCAGCACATGAATAGTATTTAAAGTTGTTTGTCCAATGTGATTACCAAGGGAGTGAGTACAAATGAATGAGAGAAGAGGACCAAGGACTGAGCCCTGGGATATTTCAACATTTAGAGGTTAGGAATATGAAGAGCCACAGCAGGGCGGGGGAGGTAGGATGAGCTGAAGATTAGGACTGACATGTGTGCACTGCTCTGTGTAACGTGGAAAGCTAGTAGGAGCCTACTGCATAGAGCAGGGAGCTCAGCTTAGCGCTCTGTGTTGACCTAGATGGATGGGATTGGGGTAGTGGGATGGAAGTTCAAGAGGAAGGGCATGTATGTATACATAGAGCTGATTCACTTGTGTGCAGCAGAAATTAAAACCACATTGTAAAGCAGCTGTACCCCTTCAAAAAATTAAAATGAAGAGGATCCGCTAGGGTTGTACGATATAAACCAGGAGATGGGTTGTCCTGGAAACCGGTGCAGGCAGGAACAAACAATTATGTCAGAAGATCAAATAAAACAGTAACTGAGAGCTGACTGGGGGGTTTAACGACTTGAAGCTTATTGGCAGTTTTGATGAGGGACCAAAAGAGAAGGGGAATTGGGATTAGAGTTGGTGTAGAAAACTATTTCAAGGAGGGTTGCTATAAAGAGGATCAGAGAAGCAGGGTGGTACCTGGAGGCAAACAAAGAAATATAAAGTTGTGTGTATGTTTGTGCATGTGTTTAGATGGGATAAAAATGACACCAACAGTGACAGAGTGGCGGGGCAGGGAAGGGATATGGGAAAGAGAAGGAAGAATTGCTGGAGCAGGGTACTTGCACAGGCAGAAGCACTTGCACAGTGAATGGATGAGGGAAGTGTAATAGAACTGCTAGATATCAGGCTTGTGGTTATGACTTTACAGTGAGACTATTCAGGATGGTTTTATGTTGTTCTGAACTGTGGGGTTGGAGAAGACTCTTGAGAGTCCCTTGGACTGCAAGGAGATCCAACCAGTCCATTCTAAAGGAGATCAGCCCTGGGTGTTCTTGGGAAGGAATGATGCTAAAGCTGAAACTGCTTTGGCCACCTCATGTGAAGAGTTGACTCATTGGAAGAGACTGATGCTGGGAGGGATTGGGGGCAGGAGGAGAAGAGGACGACAGAGGATGAGATGGCTGGATGGCATCACCGACTCGATAGATGTGAGTTTGAGTGAACTCCGGGAGTTGGTGATGGACAGGGAGGCCTGGCGTGCTGCGATTCATGGGGTCGCAAAGAGTCAGACACGACTGAGCAACTGATCTGATCTGATCTGATCTGAACCACCTTCAGCTGCATAAATGCAGGTATAGAGTGGGCAAAGGGTTGAGTTTAACTAGTATTGGTGTGTATGAGGCTAGTATGATGAACTGAAAAAAGAAGGGAGTTGAAAGTGTGTGCAAGAAAGGGGTTATAACACTGAACCATGAAATCTAAACTGTGGAGAATGGGAAATGATGTTGTGAGGAGACTCTGGTCAGTAATAAAGCAGCAGGATCAGTGGGCTCAGGTCCTGATGGTGGGAAGGGATTGGGGAGTCAGGTTTCTAAAGATAGTGAACTCAGAGGTAAGGGGATGGTCCCTGAAACTGAGATAAGGGAGAAGGTGCAGTTATGGTCAACGAGGCAGTCTAGAGTACAATTAAGAGTGTTGTCTGAGGTCAGTGGAAGAGAAGACCTTTGGAGAAAGAAGTTCAAAGACCCGAGAGAGGCCAGGTCATTGGAATGTTGTTTGTGTGCATATTGGAGTCACCAAGAATTGTTTCACCTGTTTTCTGTTTAAATACCAAAATATGAAGGTAGATATGCCAGTTAGTTTTCAGTATAGGAAAGAGAAACCTCCTCTGTGATTGGAGGAAATTCACTGCTTATGGGATCCTTAGGAAGGGCTGGAGCACAAGTGAGACAGCAGGCCTGGACCACTGAATTCAAGGGCACAGCACCACAGGTATAATCCAGAGGCTAGGAAACTACTGCTTCTGCCGTTGCCACCACAGCTGCCTCTCAGCTATATCAAACTGGTGCCTAGAAACTAGACCACTGAGGCTAGGCACTGAAATTGCCGCCAAGACACATGTGCGTGACTTGCAGTAACAGGAAGATGGCCTCTGCTTCTGCCTTTCATGTCTTACCATATGAATCTATGGGTGGGACTGAATTTACATCTAGAACCCTCTCTGCAAGGGACTCTAGAAAATGTAGTTTTAACTTTCCATCCTCTCTATCTAGGACAATAGAGTGGAGATTAAAGGACAAATCTACAATACCTACCAAAGTAGATTTGGTTGAAATCCTAAAACAACAAACACCGCTTAGTTAAAATTTCTGTGAAAGAAAACAAATCACAGTCTACAAGGAACATCTATCGTGTTTCACGGGCCATTCACAGATAGTAAGGATTTCCCATGATGTTTCTTGTTGTGGACTTTGACTTATAATGAACCCAAGTATGTCACTGACATGAATAATCCTGTTTTCGGTTGTGCTGATGTGTTAGTTCAGAAAAACCTCCAAAGGTTCGTTCCAGTAGATTGATTCTAGTGAGGAGAAAGCAGATAACTCCCCTTCTTAAACCTTCTAGAAATTTGGATCTTTAATTGATGCATTCTTTATTCTAATATATTTATGTAGGCTACATCCTTTACAGAAGATTCCTTTCCCTTTCTGGCATGAGGGTTTTAGGAGTGGTTATGGTAGAGGTCTGTCAAGTCTTCCTCTCTGTCAAAACTCATTTTAGTGAAAGAGAGAATGTTGGCTGAGTTATCATTTAGAATTAAATCTGAAGAGAAGGATCTTAACTAATTATCTGATTCTCAGTTGAAGTGCTACATCCTAACAGTAGAAAGCTGTTTTATCAGTATTATAAGTTGATAAAGAGGGTTATATGACACTGATTTGGTGCTTACTGTCTTCCAGTATTTGAGGCTTAGCTCAGAATTTTCGTTGAGGTTTTCGCGTTGTTGAAAGAAAAACTGCTTTCTGGGGGCTGACATAATCCATGTCTTCATTGATTGTATTGTTCCAAGGCCCTCAGAGACATGTATATCATGTACTTAAGGCTTTAAGGATTCAGTGAACTTCTTTAACAAACTAGATACTTTATAGTGATTAAATTATATTATTTTTTCCATTTTTTTTATAGTGAAACAATCATGTTTCTTCACGAAATATTTCATCAAGGACTGAAGGCAAGAATAGCCAACTGGCCTACTTTAATTTTAGGTAAGTGCACGCTTTAGAGAGAGAAAAGTTTCTCTTAATGTGGCTGCAATAAAGAGTAAAATAGTTTCAACGTTATTCATCCTAAGTTGTTTGAACTTCCCTGATGACCTGGGAGCTTCTGTGGGCGCCGGGACTCTGCCCTTTTGACCCTTCCCTGTGGCCCGTCAAGGTTCTTTGGGGACTAGAGTTGGGCTCTGCCTCGGAGTGCATTCCACCAAGTCAGTCACTCTGGCATCTGCACTGGGCCGTCCGTGTAGCCTGATGCCTGGTACTGGGAGCCGCTCTCTGCCATTGCTGCATATGGTGAGCAGTCTCTTCCTGTCCCGTGGATAATTTACTGAGCACCGAGAGAGACGGCCATGTTTGTTTCTTCTTTCCAGCTGATCTGTTTGATATTTTGCTCCCCATGCTGAACATTTATCAAGAATTTGTGCGTAATCACCAGTACAGCCTCCAAGTGCTCGCCAATTGTAAGCAAAACAGAGACTTTGACAAACTCTTAAAACAGTATGAAGCCAACCCTGCCTGTGAGGGGAGGATGCTGGAGACGTTCTTGACATACCCAATGTTTCAGGTAAGTCACCCGGGATGTGTCTTATAAGTCATTGATTCCAGCTCGATGTGACTGGTACCCAGTGGGACCAGCATGAGGGTGCACGTGTTCCCTGTGCGAGGTTGTGACACCTCCTCTGTCATCTTGAGCTTGACCCTGAGATAAACAAATCGATGCCACACATTCTGTCCAGTCTGTCTAGTGTTTGTAAGAAAACCAGGCATTTTTGAGACAATTAAATCAGTGATTTTTTTTTTTGTTTTTTTGAAAAGCAGCACAAATTTCTCTCTACAGAAAGATTCCTCCCAGACCTCTTCCACGGAGTCTCCTCCTCCAGCGTGTTTAAAAATATTGTTGGGTTTACAGAAATAGGCTGCTGTGCAAATGTTCCAGTGCGGGCTGGTTGCATAAAAAGTTCTGGGGCCGGGGGGTGGGGTGGGGGTAGGAAGGACTGCTGGGAAGGTGTCTGTTTTCCTGCCCTGTTCTCATTGCCGCCGAGTCTCCCTTGGCTGGAGCCCTGCAGAGCACAAGGAGGACCTTCCCCATCACAGAGGCTGTGGGGAGACAAAGGAGCCAGCGCCCCTGGCCGGACCTGGGGACTCCTGGCCCCTAGTCAGATTGCACCAGTGAACCTAGGGCTTGTCCCGACCTTTACTTTTGGGGGTTAGAGCAACCCCAAGGATCAAGTACACTTGCGTCCTTTCCTGTATCTAAGACTTCACCACTCTTTAGTGAGAGATGCAGAGGCCAAAATGTGAACTGAATCTCCCATCCTTTTAAAAAGTGTTGATTTTGTTCTTTTGGAAAAGCATCGAGTGTTCCCGTTGTGGAATTTGTGGGGCTTCAGTCCAGCCCTGCAGATTGTTATGTGGCAAACCGACTCTTCTAATCACGTGTTATGGTTTCTGTGGAGGGCTCTGTCCCTCTGAACCGGTATCTCTGACCTCAGCTGATCATTCCGTAGCCTCCAAGAGAGATGCTCCTCTGGTTCATAACTGTTTGTCTTGAAGTTTTTCACTCCTGCTTGAAATCCTGGAAGTCACTGTAGAAATTTAGTAAGATTTTAGAAAACCAAAAGGATGCATATGTAACAACTTAAGTATAGTGAAACTTTGTAATGCCTTGTGTTTTTTCTTCACCACGGAACTGAATTGTTTAACTCTTTGCCTCTCTGAACAAATATTTCATAAGAGAAACTACAAAGTAAAAAAATGCTTTTTAAAAACCTTATGCAAAATTATAATTTGAGATTTTGTTTACAGTGAAACAAAATTTTATTCAGTGTTCTGAGATTCTATTTGAATCTTTGGCAATTAGCTCTAGGTTATGATTAAATTCTCTAAATCCTGTCTGCCTAGCAACCCTCAGCTCAGGTGGATAAACAAAGGTAGGGTTGTGAAAGATGCATGGAAATTCAGAGAGGAACCTTACTCCCTTCCTGAAAGCCCACGAATGCCTTTTCAAGTATTGTTTATTTCCCTTGGTGTGAGTCTCTCAGTGGTTTAATGAAGAACTGTACTTGAATTTTAGGTCAGGTGTCCAAACAGTTGAACGTAGGGCCTTGGAAAGGCCTTTGGATTTCTTAAAAATGCTTAGATAGTCTTCTTCTAACCTTCTTTTCTCCTCCTGGAGTTTACAAGCCCAATAACAACAAATTGGCATTTTGATTGACCCCAGGGAATGAATTCCCATTGTGTCCAAAAGGGACCATTGGATTGAGAGTATCCAGCAGACCTGCATGTCCTGCTCTCCCTTCAGTGGTAGCACTGGGAAACTTAAATGAACCAATCCGAGTTTCTGTTTCTTAAGTCTGAAGTTGAGACAGTTGAGCTCTAAATGTCTCCCAGAGCCTTGGCTCTCTGGGGGACCAGACTAGAAATTTGAGCTGGGTAACTAACTAACCTTCTAAGAGTCTCAGATCCCTCCCTCCAGATCCTAGAATTAAGCCAAAGGGTCAGATGTTGAGATTGTCTGTTTTTTTTAAGACTAGGGTAACCAGCGGGTGCTAGAAGAAGCCTCAAACTTAAAAGAATTTAGCCAGAATTGGTGCAACTGCAAGAAATGTGCAAATTGAAAGAGTGCTGAATTCTGCTTCTCCAAAACTGTTTTCCTTCTCTGTAGCTATTTTGAACAGACCAAGAGCGAAAACACTAGAATTGCTGCCCAAATGCCTTGTTCTCCCTCCTGCCTTCTTCCTAGGAGAGACCATGTAGAAACACTTGGGAGAAAACTGCCCTTTCTAGAAAATTGAAGGTTTTCCTTGCCAGGTTCATTCTATACTTCTTGTTCCCTTTTGGTCCTTTCCCTGAGGAGCCCTGAGGCGTTTGCTCCCCTCAGATGGTCTGCTTCCCTCTGCATAAATTGTATTAGCAGTGGTACTTCTGCACATCTGCCTTGCTCCAACCTAAGCTCGACACCTTGGGATAAAACTGGAGTGTGTTTCCCTTAGATCAAGAGTGGAAGAGGTGACCTTAGCTTGTACTGCCAAGAGGCCACTGCCGAGTCTAGATATGGAGGCAAAAGTTGGTATGGGTCTGAAGGAGGAAGAGAAGTAAATGGAAACTTTTAGCCTGTGTATATTTAGAGAAGTGTTATATTCCACCTCTTCTGGGCTGTTTGTTGAGTAAGTCAGTTGTTACTGTGAATGAATTATGCTGAGCTGTGGAAACATGGAGGAATTATAGTGAATTTATCCTTAATTGATTATACAGTGAATTTATCCTCAGTTGGACTATTAATATCAGACAAGTAAGTTTGTGTTATCAAGATATTTGTTATAGACAATACGGTAGTCATTAACTTAATTTTTATTTAGCAAAAACAGTGGTTTGGCTAGTACTGTTTAAATTGTCGTCAGCTGCTCATATGTCCGTAGATGGACAAATCATGAAATCTGCTTCTGACAAGGACAGTGCTGTTAGAGGTCCCCCAGAAAGTAGCCACTTGCTGCTCTACTTACCTATTTACTGTAACTAAAGAACAAGCTAATTAGTGTCTAAAGGTGACAGGTATTATTCCATAATTGAAAGAACTATGATTCATCTAGACGATACTTACTATGATCCTTGGGTTTTGGGGTGTGTGTGTGTGCACACTCAGTCGTATCTGACTTTTTGTGACCCCATGGTGTGTGTGTGTGTGTGTGTGTGTGTGTGTGTGTGTGTGTGCGCATGCACATGTGCGCTCAGTCTTTTCTGACTCTTGCAATCCCCTGGACTGTAGCCCACCAGGTTCCTCTGTCCATGGAACTTTCCAGGAAAGAATACTGGAGTAGGTTGCCATTTACTACTCCAGGGGGTTTTTCCGGCCCAACCCAGGTATCGAACCCTTGTCTTTTACAGCTCCATGTCTCCTGCATTTGCATGTGGATTTTTTTTTTTTTTTTTTTTTGCTTTACCACCTGGGAAGCTCCAAGGTCTTTTGGGAGGACAGCTTTATAATCAGTTCTTGACTATGTCAGGTGAGCTTTTTTGGAGCGCTGTCCATTTCTCTCTGCAGAAGTCCTTCGCCTGCTTTTTGGTAGTTTCAGGCTTATTTGTTTCTCCACCAGAAAGTGAGATGGGCCAGTTACTTTCAAATCCATCCACTTGACATTTAGCCAAGGAGCTTTCTAAAGTAGATTTAATGATTGGGGGAGGATCATGAAGCTATTGACTGAGCTTAGTTTTGTGGATTTTCAGAACATTATAAGCAGTCAGGCTCTCCCACTCCTGCCCTCCACTTGTTATGAAAAATTGAGTACCTTAGCTATTGATTGCCTTGATTTTCTTATAGAACTACTAACTTAGAGGCAAACTGTTATCAGTCATGGCATTGTGCAAAAGGGATATTTGAAAGCATACTTATCCTAGCAGCCTTTACCAAGAGGAATGGCCCAACCAACTGTCTTAGTGAGAAGTTTATGGGGTAGAGAGGCACAAAGCCTCCTTACGTGACCTTCAGAGGAAGGCTTCTCTTGTGACCCATCCTCCTGTGACTGAGGATACTGCACTTCCAAAGCCCTGACTTGATGACAGTCTCTAGGACATGATCCTAGACTATGAACTGCTGATAGATAGCTACGCTTAGGGCACTGCCCTCTGTGCCCATGGGTAATCTGGATATGCAGTAAATATTAGCAAATGACCCAGTGAAGGCAAGAGAGGAAAAGCAGATTTGTAGATAGAGCTGTCAATGCCTTAGGTCAGTATGAAAGGAGCTACCCACAGAGTCTTGGGAAGCTGCTTCACTTTCTTCATTCTTAGAGGTCCTTTCAAAGGCTGAGTAAGACCCCAGTCCCTGCAGAGACACCCACTAGATTAGTGTTCTGGTCAGAGCTGGGCTCACGGTTGGCTCTGCCATTGACTGTGAGGCCACTTTGGGCAAGTTATGAAGCCTCTTCATGCCTTGTGTCTTGTCCGTAAAGCGGGGAAATGATCCTTACATTTTGCTGGAGGACTGGATGCAAACCTCAGACTCCCAATCTGACCCACAGCGGGCAGCATTATGGTTGCTGTTGTTCACGCAGGTTTTTATTAAAATTAAACCCAGTGCCCTTGCTTTCTAACAATTTTTTGTTTATAAGCCAGTAAAAAATATGTCGAGTTAACTCAACATATTTAACTTGAGTTAATTCTTCATTGTGTTCTATTAAATCCTCCACAGGGTTGGTGGCATTTCTGCTTTTGAGAGAATTCAAATAGATAATCTGTTCATTAATAAAAGTATAGACAAATGATCTAATTAAACAATACTGCTTACTGCTAGAAGGATGAGTTGAGGTAAAGCAGGATCAGAATGTAATAAGGGTAAACATATCTTTTCCCATGTTTTGATTCTTAAAGAGAACATTGCAATAGGATTGTCAATTTAAAAATTATAGACAAACAAATCTAAAATACAGACTCGAGTGAATTGCTGATAACTGTATCTTTTCCCCTATGAACCAGTTTTCAAAAATTATGATTGAGAAATGTATGATTATATTAAAAATCTAAAGAAACATTGTTTCTTTGTACCTTATTATCTTCATGTGTTTTTGGTGAAGTTTTCATGTGTGTGAGGTTTGAAACATAGTTCATTTTAAATGTACTTTTAAAAAATATTTGTTTATGGGGCTTCAAACATTTGTTTGAAGCCTAATATTCAAACTGAGTGGTCCAGTGGCTAAGATTCCACACTCCCAATGCAGGGGTCCTGGGTTTGATCTCTGGTCAGGGAACTAGATCCCAAATGTGCAACTAGGACCCAGTACAGCCGAATAAATAACTATTTTTAAAAATATACTTGTAAAACAGTCAGACATGTCAGCGTAGAGATGAGCTCTTCAGAAGTGGTGATGGCACAGTAGAGGTCTAGTGTTACTCACCCAGCCCTCCTGCTCACGCTGGCCTTGGTTTGCTTCTAGATCCCCAGGTACATCATCACACTTCATGACTCCTGGCTCATACACCCCATGAGCATGTGGAGAGAAAAAGTCTGGAGTTTGCAAAATCCAAACTAGAGGAACTGTCCAGGTACGTGAAGAATTTATTAAAAAGGCTTGATATGGCAAAGCAGCATGTTAGTCTTTTGTGAAGACCTACTGTAGACTCCGGGAGTTGGTGATGGACAGGGTGGCCTGGCGTGCTGTGGTTCATGGGATCGCGAAGAGTTGGATGCGACTGAACTGAACTGAATGTGTATGTCCACGGGAACAAGAAGCAAGACGTAGTGGCTTCTCAGATTCCCTTGAACATTAAATGCTAGCTTCTGAGATGGTGCTCAATCAGCATGCACATTAATTTTAACCAAGAAAAAAGTATATATATATATAAAACATTTATATAATAAGTATAATTATATATATAAAATCTTTGAAAATGATTTTATGTTATTCAAGTTTATATAATTGAGATTAGACACATTTTGGTTTAAGTTTGAAAAGATTCACATTTCTTTCATTATAATAGGAAGATGGTTAGTTGCGTTTTTATATTCATATTTGGTAAGTTGGAGAAGGTACATTTTCGATTGATCAGTGACTTTTCAGTGTTTCAGGCATTTCTTTACAGCTGCGTTCCTTTAACCTATAAGGAATAAATATAAATAGTATATATAGTATAAAGGTCTCTAGTTTGCTCCACCTTTAAGAAACAGCATCCTAATTTCAATGAAAGCTGTTCATAAAATAATGTGTTGCTTTCCTGTTGCATTTATAAGCAACAGTCCCAGAATACTCCATTTGCTTTGCTTTGAGTCATGACTTGATGAAGCGTAGAAGTCCAGTGTGACTTACCCTACATCTCCAGTTAAACTGATACAAGGTCGAACCCTTGCTTCCCAGATGGAGCTCTGTTGCTTACCTCCTGGGATAATAGAAGATCTCTCATTGTGGTCCTGTATTGCATTTGATAGGGTTATGCATGATGAAGTGAGTGACACCGAAAACATAAGGAAGAACCTTGCCATAGAAAGAAGATCGTTGAGGGCTGTGATATTTTGCTGGACACCAGCCAGACTTTCATCCGCCAAGGTAAGTCCTTGTTCCGCAGACTCACCAGCTAAGTGGTCTCTGTACCTGTCACGCTATCACAGGCAGATCCAGGAAAGCATTGTGGAGCAGGCTTGATTTAGCCGTTTGCTTGACGCTGTTGGTGCAGGACGTCCCCATCGCCTTGACCGAGGCTGTGGTTGAGGCCCACCTTTGTGCTGTTTCTTTTCAGGGGCCATGAAAAACAGCAACACAATAATAGTAAAGCACGAGTGGGACAGTAAATTGCATTCTGACTGGACCCTCCTCCTCAGTGGACCGGACATTCTCTGCAGCTCCAAGGAGGACAGATTGGTCTGGCCGATTGGAGTGGCAGTGCCAGGTGGTGACGACATCCAGGCAAAGGCCCGAGAGAAACTTGCCTCACTCAAAGCCCTTTCCCGTGGGAGAGGGGACAATGTCCGCAGTGAAAACAGCTGCCTCTTGTTCCCATTTTTCATCAGCACTTCCGGATCGGCCCCACATGATATGACTTGATTCAGTTGGTAACTCCAGTTGCTAGATGAAATGTCTCAACTTTCCTTGCCATGTTTTGGCGATGGCCAAGGTATCACGTTTGAGGGGTGTGCTTTGGGGGCATCACCCAGTAAATTAAGCCTTTGAAGAGTGGAAGATATTTATGCTGGAAACTGTAGAGAAGCTATGCCATGAGAGTACATATACCTCCGTGGTTACAAACTACACAAAGTAAACCACACTCGAAGTTCTTTGCAAGTGTGTAGGTGTCCTGGGGGAGGGGAACATGCCCTCACAGAGTCGATTTCAGGCGGGATATTGCACACAGTCATAATTTTGAACTTGGGGAGGAGTGGCATATACATTTGGAACTAGAATTAACCTTTAATGTGGTTTCTGTTTATAACATGCCAATATTAATTGAAGATATTTGCATTTCTAGTGCCTACCAAAATGTGCTGCCTGAAACATTTTTTTACCTCATCAAACAAGACATTATTTGTGCTGCACACATTAATTTTTGCACAGAACACTTAAAATAATTTAACACATGCTGTTCTATTTTCCATTATTTATTTACAAGGAGAGAAGTCACACATATGTTAAAGTTTGGAAGTATATTTTAGGATATGATACCTTTTGCATTTTTGACTTGAAGTATTAATTTTTCTTTAAGTAATAGTGGACTATAATGCTGACAACAGCAGGCCTTCCTAATCCCCCCTCCATTCCTTTTCACAGACTGTGTCCCATATGGCTTCCTGCCTTTCTAGCATCGTCTGCCTCTGTGCCTTTATATGTGTAGGCCCCTGGGACCAGGGATTCCCTCATCCATGTTTCTTGTGCCTGTGGAAGGTCCTCTTGTCCTGCTAGGCTCAGATCAGAGCCTTTTAAATTTCCTCATCTTCCCCTCCTCTCCGCTCCAGTGTGAATGAGTGTACTTTCCTCCTCATTTCCAAGCGCCCTTGCTCCTGGTGTGTGCATCTCGTCTTCTACGTGTTTACAATTACTGTAACTCTGAAGGGCACTATTTATGGATTCTCTCTTGCCTAGTTCAGTGCTTTCCATTATAGATACCGGGAAAACGGACAATGGATTAAACTGAATTGCTTGTTGAACTGTAGTTTTGAATGTCAGCTGTCTTGTTTTATATTTTTCTTATGTTTGGCGTCCACTGAAAAATACTTACTACAGGACTTGAGCTTTGTAATATGTGAAAATGGAAACAAAAGTTTCTATAACTAGTATTCAGTTTCTGAAAGGACTTTGGATTGATGAGTATTATTATTACACATAAACGTTTAATATATTTCTAAGTTGGAAAAAGCATCTATGATGAAAAATGCTGGAAGGTTGAATACAGTGAAGAAATCATATTTTTTTTCCTTACACCAGAAAAACCAATCATGAGCCACCTCTCTGATTCATGTCTAGATTTTATTTATTGCTTGTTCTGTACCACATGTTTGAGGCGCTTTTGTCAGCTATTAATATATCTGATGTTATTGCTGTATTGACATTGATATTAATGATTTGCCTTTCAGAGTATTCTTCTGTGATGTTTGGTTTGGTTAGTCTGTTTGGGAATTATTCAATAAAAGTGGTTTAAAAAGAAATTAGGCCTTAATCTGAAAGTAGAAAGTAATCCAGTTACAGTCAATTTGGAAAGTTTGTGTTGTTTTGCTTTGGTTGCTACAATTATTACTTTTACTAGTTACTTTCAATGCATGAGTGCAAATATATAGGCATATATATGTGTGTTTTCAATCTTAAAATGAATTTTAATTCTGAGGACTAGAAAAAATAAGGTCGTCTGCAAGCTCCCCTCTGAATAGGGGTGAAAGCCAATCTTGAATGTCAATCCGTCGGAATTTATTGATTGAAATAGCTTGTTTTATTATAAACTGATTCCAGTTACTGGATAGTTGATGAATATGATGCAAAGGACTGTGTCATAGCAGCAGTCTGACACTGTCATTTATTTTCAAAATCTTTTCAAAATTTCTTGAGCAAATGTTGTATATGTTTGAGGCAATAATAGTATAGCTAGCTACATCATGGAGATCAAATCCTGTCTCCTCCCTTTCCTTGCTGTGTGATATTGGACAATTTACTTAACTTCTTTTAGCCCCAGTTTCCTTTCTTTGTTGTTTAGTCAGTATGTCGCGTCTCTTTTGTGACCCCACGGACTGGGGCCCACTAGACTTCTCTGTCCATGGGGTTTTCTAGGCAGGAGTACTGGAGTCGGTTGCCATTTTCTTTTCCAGGGGATTTTCCTGATCCAAGGATCAAACCTGCACCTCCTGCATTGGCAGGCAGCTTCTTTACCATGAGCCACCAGGGAAGCTCCTTCCTCTTTTTAAGTGGAGTTAATAGTGGTACCTGTCTTTTAGGGTTGTTGTGAAAATTAAATGTTCATAAGAACAACTGGAGTCAGTGAGATTATGACATAAACTTTAAAAACCAAGATCTAAATTTTGGAATAAGTTTATATTTTCGGTAACATGAAATATATATGCGTATTTGTTATAAGATAAAGGCACTGTAAGCTGACATTTTGTGCAAATCCATTATACATAGTGATTGTTGTCTGGTAGAAAGGTGAATCAGGAAAAGTAAATAGTGACCGAATTTAAAGCTAAATGCACTGAGAATGAAACATGAAACTTTCTGGTACTTTAATCATTCCCAGACTCAAAATCATGTACTTTCAATGTCCCAGTGTTCTTTGAAATTGTAACATGGGGTCTGGAAATAGTTATACCTATTCGAATGCTTAATCCAATAACCTGGAAATTGTTCTTCAGTCTTTTTAACTAGTGAATGGAATAAGAATAAGGGCATTAGCCAGTCTTGAATGTCACACCATGGGAATTTAGTGACTGAAAAACGAGTTTTTGTATAAGTTGAACCCAGTTATTAGATAGACTGATGACGATGGTAATGCAAAGGATCATTAAAACTAATGATTTCACTTATTCATAATAACTAGAAAGGAATCTTCAAGTCTCATAGTTGTGTTGAAACATTATGTCAAACATGAGATGAAATGTGAAAAAAGCCCACTTAACATCTTTTTCAATATTGTTTTATAAACCAGTGTTGAAATTGTTCACTTACAATTCAGAGGTACAGATTTCTGTGCATACCTAATGCATATAGTCTCCTATTTGGATCCAAAATGAGCAGTTATAGATTAGGCATATTAGTGTATAGTTGCCAAGGAAACATTTGGTTTTTTTACTTCAAAGCTAAAATTCACAATAATGACTAATACATGAGTTAGCAGTATATTTTAAAATTTCCAACTTACAAAATCATTAAATACTAGAAGCATTTACCCACGAGCACATTATTATTCAGTTTTCTTAGCCTCCGTTCTATCCTTTCTGAAAACAACCCTTAAGCCCACTTGTCCACCTGTCTCTGCTGCAGTCTTCCGCTCGGCCCTAACCCATCTGTCTGGATGACTCATGACCGCCCATGGCAAAGCTAGAACTTTCTGTCTTTTCCCATCCATTCCCTTTCTGACTTTCCGTTTTTATGTTGCTGAATCCACCGCCGTCTCCTGGCCAGGATGACCCAAGTCTCTGAAAGACCTCAGCTTTGATTCCGCCAGTGGGTCTCGCGAGTACAGTCCTTCCGTGGCTTTACTTGCTCACTTACTCCTCTCAGCATTCTGCCTTCTGCTTTTTCCTCTTTCCTTCATTCCTCGTATTGGATTACTTGCTCCCTGTGCTCTCTGCCAGTTTGCTGCCACCTACCTCTCTTCCTTGTTGCCCATTCCTATCACTGGAACCAAGCCCTTTCCTGCCCCCGTTCCCCAGTCCCACGCCCTCCCCCAGGACTACCTCTGTGTTATTCTTTAGGCACCAAATAGATGATGATTGTGCCTTTGTCAGGCAGCCCACTTAAACACTCACCCGAATGGGTGGCATTCAGGGACCCATAGAAATTGGGTTTTTTACCTCCTGCACATCCTTAGATCTCTGTAAAGGTAGGTACTGTTCGGAATAGTCATATGTTAATGTAAGTGTTTTGTGATCCACAATCATAGATTTGTATTCCAAAAACACAATTTAAAAAAAAACAATCAGGAAACCTAGGAAATGTTTGAAGAGGAAAATAAAGTTGCCTGCAGTCTCATCTCTTAGTGATGACCACTGTTCATAATTAAGTGATGAATATTCATTTAGTAGTTCTTATGAGGCTGATAGGAGCCTTTGTAAAGCTATGTTTGAGGTACGTGGTGAATTACACAAATAGTAGAAATAGTAAAATCACAGCTATAAAATAAAAAGAAATAGTACTGGCTCAGAGCATTTCAGAAGTCAGAGGCAATGTTTTTGCAAGCATCTTTCTTAGTGTTTTTTGGTTGATATTTAAATTAGAATTTCCTTTTGAGGAGAGCAGGCGGTCATAATTAGAGGGAAATTATATAAAATCTGTGCTTAGCTTCTTGAATGGAGGATAGTTTCCCTCACAGGAATGTTCTGCGTATAGAATTTATGTGGTTTCTTTTCCATGTAGATTTCACAAAAAATTTTTATCATATATAATTTAAATATAACCTGAAATAACTGCCCTTTAAAAACAGCCCTTCACTAAATTGTGTTGAATTGTATAATCTGTGTATTTTTATAATGTACATTTAAAAATGTACATTATAAATGTGCATCATGTTTTTAAATACAAAGTATTTAAATTAATGCTATTTACCTACCTTCGTTGCTTTAGGAAAAACAAATTTGACTTGCTTTTTATTATGTTGTTTTATTACTATATGTAATTATACAATATGTACCCTATTCTTATGTAAATAAGTTGATAAAGATCAGATTATAAAGGACAGAAGGCAGAAATGTCTCATTCTTTGAATTCAGCATGGCTTTGTTTTAAACTTATTTTCCAGCTTATATATAAATAATCAAATCTAAAGTGTTCTACAAAAATAGTAAGACTCTTAAAGATAGCAATGCATTGCTTCTTCTGATCAAAGTGCAGGGGATTTGCTTGTTCTGATGGTGCATCAAAATAATTCCTTGATACCTTGGAAAACAGGTCCTAGTGTTTTTGCATCAGGAACTGCTCTCACTTGACAGAATTTTAATTACTGTGTGTTCTTCACTTTTGTGATCACCAGGTTCTCTTATTCAAGTACCTTCGGTTGAGAGAGGGAAACTTAGTAAAGTTCGCCTGGGTTCATTGTCTTTGAAAAAGGAAGGAGAAAGACAGTGCTTCTTGTTTACAAAACACTTTTTAATTTGTACAAGAAGTTCAGGAGGAAAGCTGCATCTGCTCAAGGTACTGGTTTTACATATTCCATTTATGTTCTGTGTAGTTAAGAGGCATTGAGGTTAATTTGATTATGACTTTCCCATGTCTGCCTGCTATCATAAAATAGATTATTACAATATCATGGTGAGGTACTATACAGTTGCCAACCTTGACATTTACTTTGTTGTCAGTTAAATCCAAAGTAATAGAAATTTAAGTGCAATTGCCATAAAGTAGGGCAATTAAAATCATAACCTGGACAAAATTACTAGTTGTTGACTGAGCTCAAAAATCTTGTCAAATAACTGCGTTGTACTGATTGTGTAATATTCACTAAATGCTATTTTATCTTAGTACCAAGAGTGAGAAAACTACGGCCCACAGCTTGCTGCCTGTTTCTAATAATAAAGTTTTATTGGAACACAGCCACAACTCATTTCCTTCCTTATTGTACCTGGCTGTTTTCATGCTTCTTAAAATGGCAAATTTAAGCAGTGGTGATAGAGATCATATGGCTTGCAAAGCCTAAACAATTTACCAGCCAGCCCTTTACAGGAAAAGTTTGCCTTTTATTATTAATGTACCTTCTGTTATTAATGCCTGAAAATGTTATCCAGCATCACAACAGCAGAGTTCACTGCTTAAGTCACTTGGTTTCCCTGGTGGCTTAGAGGTTAAAGCGTCTGCCTCCAATGCAGGAGACCCGGGTTCGATCCCTGGGTCGGGAAGATCCCCTGGCGAAGGAAATGGCAATCCACTCCAGTATTCTTGCCTGGAGAATCCCATGGACGGAGAAGCCTAGTAGGTTACAGTCCACGGGGTCGCAAAGAGTCAGACAGGACTGAGCGACTTCACCTCACCTCACTGGTTGTAGAGTTCTACCCTTTGTTGCACTGAATTCACTCTGTGGGCCCTCTGAGGTGCCATATAATCTCCCATAGACTGACTCGTTAAACTTTACAGATGTTGAGAGTGAGATTCAGATGGTGGGGAAGAATCATGAAACTCAATGAATTCAATTACTTTTACACATTTAATTTAATTTTGGGCTCTATGAAAAATTAGTTTCAAGACTGAATTGCTATTTCTTCTGTGGCAGTTCGAATATAAGGTTTACAAATCACAGCTTCCCAACCTGTGCGAGACTCTCAGCCTCTTAATGAAAAATTGGTCTGTTTCAGACAGGTGGAGTTCTGTCTCTAATAGAATGTACCTTGGTCGAGGAGCCTGATGCCAGCGATGATGACTGTGAGTCACATTCTATCACTTAGAATTATATTAGCATTAAATAGTCCTGTGGTTTTTATTCGTTGATAGCGAAGAAGAACCGCTTCAGGAGACAGGAAAGATATTAAGAATAAATTCCCTGAATTCATTTATATATGAAAAATTCTGTTGAACCATTTAACCTGTGACCTCAGTTAAGCCATCTTTGGAAATTTACATTTTACTGAGTTTGTCTCGTGATAGTGACTTTGCAGCAGCAAAGAAGAGGGTAATTGAATTAGAATGTTGGAATTCTGTAATTTATGGAAAATTTTTAAAAAGCCATGAATTGACGAGGAGAGCAGGACCCTAGTCTTGAGTAACCCACCGACCTCAGCTTTTTCATCTGCTTATGAGCTTAACAAAGCCGTCCCCATGCTTGAGAAATACTGTATCATTAAAAGGAGATTCTGGACTTAAATGCACATTGGTTGTATTACTAGGGCCTTGAGAAAGCAGTTATCACTCATATTTTTGTATTCACATCTAATTGTTTGGTTTACGTGTGTTGAAGCCAAAGGTTCTGGCCAAGTGTTTGGACACTTGGATTTCAAAATAGTGGTGGAGCCTCCTGATGCTGCCCCTTTCACTGTGGTCTTGTTAGCACCTTCCCGCCAGGAAAAAGCTGCCTGGACAAGTGACATCAGTCAGGTAAGCAAGTGACTTTGGCCCCAAGGTGGTTTTTGTTTGTGTTTTAAATTTCACAGCATAAACTTTTGGGACGCAGTTTTAAATCAATATATTTTTGTTAGAAAATTATATCTGGTTGCTGTGGTCATTGTCTTCATGTATTGAATCATTTGTTGTTGGTTGGTTTGTTTGTTTAAAATTTGCCTAAATGTTGTCATTGTATTTTGCATCCTGGGCATTTTTGTACAAGCCAGTATACACTTGTGTTGGACAGTGATTTTGTTTGTTTGTTTGGAGAGTGTTAAATTGCCCCGTGAGTTGTAAATTCTCCAGTGACCTCATTAGATTTTTTTTTTTTTTTTGCTTATTTGTTGCTGAGATAGGAAAATGGTGAGAGATGTAAAAATAGCTAACAAGGACTGTGGAATCAAATTAAAAAAGAGATACTGCTTGTAGTATGAGGCCTGAAAATGAGTTCCTGTATTTTATTTAGAAAAAGTTAGGGAACAGATTTGCTTACCTTTCCTTGATCAGCACTGCCTGGTTAGGCAATTACTACATTTGTTCAGGATTTGAAAAAAATGTCAAAACTAGTGATGATTGGACTTGGGCATTCTTCAAGCCAAGCTCCACATTAATTTTGGCTCCATTAACCAATCTAGATGAAAAGGGAAGCTGTGAAGGAAAATATTAAAGCTTAATCATCTTCAGAGTTGTTGACTAAAGGATGATTGGGGCAAACAAGAAAGGCAGATATAGATCCCATTGTCTTCCTTTTCTGAAGAGCTCTTAGTAATTTATATATGCCTATATAAACTATAAATATATCATAGTTTTTCAGATAGTTTTTTTTTTTTTAAACAACAAAAATTTTTTTTTTTTGGCCTTGCCATGAGCCATGCAGGATCTTAGGTCCCCGACCAAGGACTGAACCTGTGCCCTCTACATTAGGAGGGCAGAATCTTAACCACTGGACCCCAGGAAAACCCCTTAATTTTTTTCTAAGTGTCTGAAAAGCAAAAATGGAATGTGAATGTACAAATTAATTATTTTTATATGTCAAGTTTTACCAGACTTAATCTCATTTGTCATTTACAATAATATTCTGAAGGTAAACAGAAACAGTAGTCCCATTTCATGGGTACGAAAACTGAGGTTCAGAAGGTTAATAAGCATTTGTCCGAAGTTACACAACTGTGCTGGCTCGTGACTCAAACCTAATCCAGGTCTTTTATTACCACTCTAAATGTCCTCTACTGGAATTCCGGATTTTTACTGCTTTTCTTCCAGGACTGTTTTGATGATGAATAAACAGCTGAAGTCAAGTCTTTTCTGGTTAACAAAGAAACAAAAATATGGGATCATGTGTATTTGCATAATTACACACTTATGATGATTTACGAATACTTTCATTAGCTCTAAGGTGTATGAATTAATACTGTAACTAAGTCTGTGGAATCCATCTTTTACCTTAAGAAACTCTGAGTCAGTCATTGATTCTGTGAATGTTAACTGAGTAATCACCCTGTGCTGCCAGGCTTTGTGTAGGTTCCAGGGGTTTGGCAATGATCCCTGCTCTCAAGGAGGCAGACAGATTAGGAGAGAAGAAAGGGAAGTAGACAACTTAATGCAACAAAACTGTGTATGTGTTATGAAGCCAAGATAAGTAGGAAGAATGGGGGAATTAGAGTTGTAGACAAAGATGTTTTTCCAGCTACTTATCATTGCTACCTTATGATATAACTGGGGTGCCTAAGATTCAGATCTGATAAAAACTTTAAGCGATCTTACTTAGGGGGCCAGATGAAGCATCACTAAGAGAGAAAAGACCCTTGAGGTGTATGAATGATTCTATGCCAAGTCCTTTAAAGAAAGGATCTAATACTTTGCCTCCCAGAAGCAGTGATTCTCTCTATTTAGACTACATTTTAGCAGGAAATGGCAACCCACTCCAATATTCTTACCTGAAAAATTCCA
This sequence comes from Madoqua kirkii, assembly GCA_006408675.1. Lineage (NCBI taxonomy): Eukaryota > Metazoa > Chordata > Mammalia > Artiodactyla > Bovidae > Madoqua > Madoqua kirkii. Next base: position 66,987 of record SJYC01104064.1, on the reverse strand, counting down.
TGGTCAGAGTAACATGGCAGACTATAGTCCATGGGGTAGCTAAGAGTTGGACACGACTGAGTACATACGTAGACTACATCTTGAGTTAGGTGTGCAATTTCTTCCTATTTCTCCAAGTTTCTATGGCTAATATACTAGTGTACTAGATTATATATACAATTGAACTGGAGAAGGAAACAACAGGAAATTGTGCCTTTCTGAGTGACAGTGATATCATGATATGAAATTACTGTGTTCAGTAGAACCTTAAGTGGTTTTGATACTTAAAATTTCAGCCATTCCACAAATATATTTATGCAGTGATAACATATGCCAGGCACTGCCTTGGTGCTTGTGATATATCGTGGACAGGAGAGAACAACAAAAATTCCTGACCTTGTATAGCTTACAGTCTAGTGTGGGGAAACTGAAAACAATGTAAAGATAATAAATATATAATATTTTATGTTAGAAGGTGATAGGTAGGGAAGGTTGAGAAGGATTGGGCTACTGGAGGTAGGTATGGGTTAGTAAAATTTTGAAAAGGTGATCATCCTGTTTTGAAGACAACATGTAAACAAAGACGTGGCGAGTGATGGAAATACCACGTAGATATGTAACAAAGGGAAAGTCATTCCACATGGAGGGAACAGCCACTGCAAGCACTCTAGGGGGCAATATATTTTGAGCAATAGCATGAAGGTGGAGAAGGCAATGGCAGCCCACTTCAGTACTCTTGCCTGGAAAATCCCACGGATGGAGGAGACTGGTAGGCTGCAGTTCACGGGGTCACTAAGAGTCAGACACGACTGAACGACATCACTTCACTTTCACTAGATGTGGCTGAAGGGAAATGTTGAGAGGGAAAGTAGAAAAGGGGGAAGTGATTTCAATGGAGTTGTTAAGTAAGCAGTGGGGTACGGACACTCATGTGTGAGACTCTTAGCCATTTAGATGATATTTAAGGCCACGAGACTGTTGAGATCACCCAGGGAGTCAGTAAAGACAGAAATGAGGAGAAGCCTGTGGAATGAGTGAGGAGTCACGGAGAACAGCAAAGAAGAGATGGAGCCAGAGTGCGATTGGAGGCTAGCCGAGAGGGGGTGGTGTCTTGCAAGTCAAATGAGGGAGATGTGTCCAAGAGGAGGGAGTGGCTATGAGTCAACTGCTTCTAAAAGAAGTTATGGTACACATATAAACTGGAATATTACTCACCCATAACAAGGGATGAAACTGGGTCATTTGTAGAGATATGGAGGGACCTAGAGTCTATCAAACAGTGAAGTAAGTCAGAAAGAGAAAAACAAACATCATGTGTTAATGCACATGTGTGGAATCTAGAAAAATGGTATAGATGAACCTAATTCCAGGGCAGGAATAGAGATGTAAACACAGAGACCAGACAAGTGGACATGGCGAGGGGAGGGTGAGGTGAATTGGGAGATTAAGTGTGACCTAGGTACACTACTATGTGTAAAATAGCTAGTTACTGGGAACCTGCCGTATAGAACAGGGAACTCAGCTCCGTGCTCTGTGATGACCTAGGGCCTGGGATGTGGGGAAGGGACAGAGGCTCAAGAGGGAGGAAACATATGCATGCATATAGCCAATTCACTTCATTGGACTGCAGAAACCAGCACAACATTGCAAAGCAATTACACTCGAATTAAAAAAAGAAAGTGTTGAGCCAGGTAGTGAGTGTTCTGAGACACTTAGTGATTTTCCTGACGCAGGGTTTGAATGGTGGGTGGTGGGGACAGAGTGCTCCACTATCAATTGAGCCTAGTTTGCTGCCCAGCAGCCTGCATCTCAGCTGGACTTTGTTCTCCACTTAACACATTTTCATTTAATGGGGGAATCTGTGTGCTATACATACATCAATGAAATTTGTCAGTCTCCCAAACATGCCTCTGGGCATATTCATTATTGATAAAATGAGCCTACAGAATGCTTGAAAAGTACCTTTTAATATTTTATCATGTATATGTAAAAATAGGGATACAAAAAGGAACCAGAAATACTCCCAACACCCAGATCACTAAATAAATGTTTATCAAAGTGTCTTTCACAGATAATTACCTGAAGGTTTTTTATTTTATGCAGATTCCTCAACCCACATTCCAGACACCCCCTCAGGTTTAACAAGCTCCACTGATCACTTTTGCACATTACATTTGAGAAACTCGGTTCTGAAAATCAAATATTTTCATCTCTGAAACCGTCACAATCCTGCCATACAAAAATAATTCAATAGTTTGCCTCTAAGTGCATATACGCATCATTTTTTCCTTTTTCATCTTCCTATATTCCTAGGAGTTCTTTGTATCCGTGTCTCCTAATGGTAATATATGTTTATCCTACCATGTTAACTTAGACTTCCCTGATGACTCCGCGGGAAAAGAATCTGCTTACCAATGCGGAAAATGTGGGTTCGGTCCCTGGGTCAGGAAGATCCCCTGCAGAAGGAAATAACAATCCACTCTGGTATTCTTGGCTAGGAAATCCCATGGACAGAACCTGGTGGGCTGCAGTCCATGGGGTCCCAAATGTAACGTAGCATGCATCATGTTAACCTACCACTTTTCTAGCTCTTTCTGAATAATTAGGCCTACAGGCAATTTCCAGGTTTCAGCACTAATGTATGTTGGGGTGGTGCTAGCCATCTTTGCACCGAGAGTTACTCCTCCTTTCAAGGTCCCTTGTTGGGGAATCTTACCCACAGGTGTAGGGGCTGGTGAAAGGGGCCTGATCACTTTCATGATTTCACGGTTCATGACTCGACAGACTGCCAAAACACCCCAAGAAACATGTAACTCGTCTCTTCTAAGTCTTGCCAGGGCTGAATTTTGTCATGTTTGTCACATTTCCTCATTTAATGGGAAAGTGGAATTCCTTCCTAGTCGTTTTAATTACTTCTGCAATGATCAGTGAGACTAACATTTTCCACCATATCTATTTCTTGTGTGCTTATACCAGGTGGACATTTATTTGTTGGGGCTATGTTTGTAGATATCCTTCCCTGTCCTAGGGAAGTGAACATTTCTTTTGATCTAAATTATGAATATATTCTCCATGATTTTGTCCTTCTTTTTGTCATTTTTTTTGTTTTGCATAATTTTATTTTTTCTGACTTAATTTGACTCCACCTTGCTAAACCATTGTACCATGTTATACTAATCACATGTAGCTCTTACTTGAAATAATAAAGTAGTGCCTAAGTATTGACACAATTCCACTTTCACATAGAGAACTCTGTATGAAAATTAAGACTTTTAGCTTTGTCAGGCCTCTCTCTTTGAAGCTGTAATTTTTAGAAGTAACAATTGCTTGAATGATTAATTATACTTTTAGCTCCACCAGCAAGGTCATAATTAACCGTTGGTGCCGCCAACAAAATGTGTAAGTGGTTAATGGTCTTGACCAGTAATTCTTCCCTTTTTTGTCTATTTATAGGGAAAAATTTGAGGCTGAAGATTTGACTATTCATTTCAATATAGTACATTCATCTGTGCGTGTCTTACTGTGATACATAATGGAGTATTAAACAGATTTTTCTGTAATTATGGGTATTAACTAAAATGCAGAATTAAAATTCACCTCTGAGCTTCTTGGTTTGGGCAGATGTGTCAAAATATAGACACATTTGTAGCACACTGACATGCTTCCTCCCTTAAAATAGCTTCTCTGGAATCAATAGGGAATTTTTTACTTTAATATAAAAAAGTGATTTAAGAGAAAAATTGAGTTTACTTTTCTTCCCACTGTTTAGACGTATTAGGAAGATAGAAAGTTATGGTGATACAGTAGATTACTGACCTTTGACCAGATACTTCCTTAAGCAGGACCTGCAGAAAAGCCTACTAGAAGGAATTCCCTGGTAGTCCAATGGGTAGGACTCCGCATTTCCACTGCAGAGGACACAGGTTCCATCCCCGGTCAGGGAACTAAGGTCCCACAAACTGTGTGGTAAAGTCAAAAAAAAAAAAAAAAAGGAAAACAAAGCAAAACAAAAAAGCTCAACAAAAACAAAAACACTGCTGCAAAAGGCATTGTCAGCCTTCCTTCAAGGACCAACTGCTTCAAAATTACCTGGGTCTAACAGTCCCTCTACTGGGCATGTGCGTAGTCACTCAGTCGTGTCCGACTCTTTGTGACCCCATGGACTGTAGCCTGCCAGGCTCCTCTGTCCATGGGATTTTCCTGGCAGGAATACTGGAGTGGGTTACCATGCCCTCCTCCAGGGGATCTTCCCAACCTAGGGATCGAACCTGCATCTCCTGTGTCTCCTGCATTGCAGGCAGATTTTTTTCCACTGAGCCACCATACCTTGAGAGAACCTAACTGAAAGAGATGCATGTACGCCAGTGTTTACTGCAGCACTCTTTACAATAGCTAGGACATGGAAGCAACCTAGATGTCCATCGACAGAAAACTGGATACAGAAATTGTGATGTGTATATATATATATAGACAATGGAATATTCAATTCAGTTCAGTTGCTCAGTGGTCTCCGACCCTTTGCAACCCCATGGACTGCACCACACCAGGCCTCCCTGTCCATCACCAACTCCCGGAGTCTACCCAAACTCATGTCCATTGAGTTGGTGATACCATCCAACCATTTCATCCTCTGTCATCCCCTTCTTCTCCTACCTTCAATTTTTCCCAGCATCAGGGTATTTTCAAATGAGTCAGCTCTTCGCATCAGATAGCCAAAGTATTGGAGTTTCAGCTTCAACATCAGTCCTTCCAATGAACACCCAGGACTGATCTCCTTTAGAATGGACTGGTTGGATCTCCTTGTAGTCTAAGGGATTCTCAAGAGTCTTCTCTAACACCACAGTTCAAAAGCATCAATTCTTCAGTGCTCAGCTTTCTTTAGAGTCCAACTCTCCCATCCATACATGACCACAGGAAAAACCATAGCCTTGACTAGACGGACCTTTACTCTGCTATTAAAAAAAGAACACATATGAGTTAGTCCTAATGAGTTGGATGAACCTAGAGCCTATTGTACAGAGTGAAAGTAAGTCAGAAAGAGAAAGACAAATATTGTATTTCCTGTTGGGTTAGTGGTAAAGAACCTGCCTGCCAGTGCAGGAGAAATAAGAGATAAGGGTTCAATCCCTGGTAAAAAAAAAAAAAAAAAAGGAAAACAAAGCAAAACAAAAAAGCTCAACAAAAACAAAAACACTGCTGCAAAAGGCATTGTCAGCCTTCCTTCAAGGACCAACTGCTTCAAAATTACCTGGGTCTAACAGTCCCTCTACTGGGCATGTGCGTAGTCACTCAGTCGTGTCTGACTCTTTGTGACCCCATGGACTGTAGCCTGCCAGGCTCCTCTGTCCATGGGATTTTCCTGGCAGGAATACTGGAGTGGGTTACCATGCCCTCCTCCAGGGGATCTTCCCAACCTAGGGATCGAACCTGCATCTCCTGTGTCTCCTGCATTGCAGGCAGATTTTTTTCCACTGAGCCACCATACCTTGAGAGAACCTAACTGAAAGAGATGCATGTACGCCAGTGTTTACTGCAGCACTCTTTACAATAGCTAGGACATGGAAGCAACCTAGATGTCCATCGACAGAAAACTGGATACAGAAATTGTGATGTGTATATATATATATAGACAATGGAATATTCAATTCAGTTCAGCTGCTCAGTGGTCTCCGACCCTTTGCAACCCCATGGACTGCACCACACCAGGCCTCCCTGTCCATCACCAACTCCCGGAGTCTACCCAAACTCATGTCCATTGAGTTGGTGATACCATCCAACCATTTCATCCTCTGTCATCCCCTTCTTCTCCTACCTTCAATTTTTCCCAGCATCAGGGTATTTTCAAATGAGTCAGCTCTTCGCATCAGATAGCCAAAGTATTGGAGTTTCAGCTTCAACATCAGTCCTTCCAATGAACACCCAGGACTGATCTCCTTTAGAATGGACTGGTTGGATCTCCTTGTAGTCTAAGGGATTCTCAAGAGTCTTCTCTAACACCACAGTTCAAAAGCATCAATTCTTCAGTGCTCAGCTTTCTTTAGAGTCCAACTCTCCCATCCATACATGACCACAGGAAAAACCATAGCCTTGACTAGACGGACCTTTACTCTGCTATTAAAAAAAGAACACACATGAGTTAGTCCTAATGAGTTGGATGAACCTAGAGCCTATTGTACAGAGTGAAAGTAAGTCAGAAAGAGAAAGACAAATATTGTATTTCCTGTTGGGTTAGTGGTAAAGAACCTGCCTGCCAGTGCAGGAGAAATAAGAGATAAGGGTTCAATCCCTGGGTTGGGAAGATGCCCTGGAGGACCCACTCCAGTGTCCTTGCCTGGAGAACTCCATGGACAGAGGAGCCTGACAGGCTACAGTCCTCAGGGTCGCAAAGACTCGGACAGGACTGAAGTGACTTAGCACTAGCAGCAGCAATGCATGTGTGTGGACTCTAGAAAGATGGTACTGATGAATCTATTTGTAGGGTAGGGACATCAGTGGAGACACAGACAGAGAAGAGACTTGTGCACCGTGTGGGAAGGAGATAGTAGGTGAATTGAGAGAGTAGCATGGAAGCATACACATTACCATACATACAGTAGATAGCTAGTAGGAATCTGCTGTGTGACACAGGGAGCTCAGCCCAGTGCTCTGTGACAATCTAGAGGAGTAGGATGGGGTGGGAGATGGGACAGAGATTCAAGAGGGAGGGGATATACGTATACCTGTGGCTGACTCATGTTGATGTATGGCAGAAACCAGCACAATTGTAAAGCAGTTATCCTCCAATAAAAATAATTTTTTATTACCTGGGGCTTTTATAAATATGCATATTTCCAATCCTCTATCCCCTGGTCATAGTCATCACAAACTGAACTAGAATAGTCAGGATCTAGGAATCTGCTTTTGTTATCTTACTGATTTTAAGGTTTATAGTAATTCATGTAAATTGTGTCCTTAAAGTTATATGACACCCTGGCTATTTTCATGTCTTTCTCTTTTAACTGAGTGAATTGGATTCATTTTCCCACGGTTCAATCTCTTCTCCCCAACACAAGATATGTGCTTATATGATTATGAATATATACTTTCAATATAAATATTAATATATTCATACACACATTGATAGATAAAAGTTCTATTGCAGTTTAACTTTCTTTCTGGAAGAGAACTCTTTTTTCAGTGCAGCAGTACTGAAAATACCAAATGGAAGTGAGATAAAAGCAAAATTTTCTGACTGAAGTAGAATTGGTAAACCCAGAGCCCCTAGGAATCCTGTTTGTTCAAAATCATGTTGTCACTGAACCCTGTCTGTGGAACCTCTAATAGATAAACAGTCCATTTCAAAGCCACTTCTCTGTTATAAATATACCATCATATATTTTATATACACATGTATGTATGGGCTTCCCTGGTGGCTCAGTGGTAAAGAATTCACCTGCTAATGTAGGAGATGTGAGTTCACTCCTTGGGTTGGGAAGATCCCTTAGAAAAGGAAATGGTGACCCATTTCAATATTATTGCCCGGGAAATCCTAGGGACAGAGGAGCCTGGCCAGCTACAGTCCATGGGGTCACGAGGTTCAGTTTAGTTCAGTTCAGTCACGTCACTCAGTCGTGTCCGACTCTTTGCAGCCCCATGAATCGCAGCACCCCAGGTCTCCCTGTCCATCACCAACTCCTGGAGTTCACTCAGACTCACATCCATCAAGTCAGTGATGCCATCCAGCCATCTCATCCTCTGTCGTCCCCTTCTCCTCCTGCCCCCAATCCTTCCAAGCATCAGAGTCTTTTCCAATGAGTCAACTCTTTGCATGAGGTGGCCAAAGTACTGGAGTTTCAGCTTTAGCATCATTCCTTCCAAAGAAATCCCAGGGCTGATCTCCTTCAGAATGGACTGGTTGGATCTCCTTAAAACTTAGCTACTAATCAACAGCAACATACCTGTATGTGTGTGTGTGTGTGTGTGTGTGTGTGTGTGTGTGTGTGTGTGTATTCATCCATCCCACAGATAGAGGTGTCAGTTATCAAAGACCTTTTTGTACAATTAAATGTGATTTTATTACATGGTCTTTTGATCTCTGGTTCAGATTGCATGTATGTTGCCTTCTGAGACTTGAGTGTAAGTAAAAATTTCTTTTTCTTCCTATTGAAAATAATTTAATGCTTGACACAATGAATCAAATAGATTTATGAAATGAGATCTGACACTGGATAATAAGATGTTCAAAAGTGGTCACATAAATCTTCTCATTTGGATCTAAAACATTTATCTCAAGTTTCAATTGTGGCAGTGTGGAGGACTGTACTGATTTATATCCCCTCTGGCTACAAAATCAGAAATATTCAAGTTAATGTATGGCAAAAACAATGCAATATGTAAAGTAAAATAAATAAATAAAATTTTTAAAAAAAGAAATATTTAATACATAAAATCAGTATAATAAAAAATTTAATTCATTGATGATATTTATAAATATAAAAGGAAATCTCTAGTTGCCAGAAAGAACAGGGAAATTTAAAGTCAGAGCAAACAGCATGTAAACTGAAGACACAGAGACTTGAGAATGATTTAAGTCTGGTTATTGGTCCCATGCCTGAGGGGTATTAACTAAAGGAGGGAGGGTTAGCCTGGGACCCTTAAATGAACTGAGATTTCTGTTTAAAGCCTGATTGGAAGGCAGTCCCGTGCATGAAATAAGAACTAAAAAAAAAAAACCCATTTGGCCTGGGAAATCATAAAGAAGTGTGTCTTTGTCTTGGGTTCTAAATTTTTAAAATCTCCTTTGAGAAAAACAAATGCATTTCTGGCCTGTGGATTTGAAATTCAGATTCACAATATTCACATGGTGTGAAAATTCCAAACTGAGAAATTAATGCAGAAACAATTTTTGGACTGGTGCTAACCCAAGAATGCTTGGTAAAAGCAAACACAAAGTCACTGCATTGGCAACACTTCAACAGTTCAGGGCTCATGACAATGTGCTCAAAATAAAAAATTACAAATCTTTTGAGTAACTAATCTATCATGAATGAGAGTCAGAAGACAGTTAAGCGGTATAATTAGCACTGCTGGAACTTCATCTAATAGAGTGATAACTTAGAGAAGACAGGTTTAAAAGAAGATTTAAAATAAAGTATGAAAGGAAAGGAAGGAAGGAAGAAGAAAGGAAAGAAAAGATAGCTATGTAAAAAGGATCCAGATTTAACTTTCAAAGAACCAAATAGAATATCTAAACATAAAATCTATAGCCCTGAGATATCCTAAGGCTGTTGTCTGATAACTATGCTGTTGCTTAGACTGTTACAGGAAATTGAAGGAACACTGTTTACTTCCCACAATTCTCACCAAACACCATCTCTGTCCTCCCACTTTCTGTGTTGGTTACCCAGGTAACATCTTCATTCTGCTCAGAAAAACCGAGAGTGAAAAGTCTAAGGAATAGCTAGAAATGTCACTGGGGTGAAGGATCACTTAACCCCTCCTTCCTCTCCTTGTCTGTATGCAACATCTGTCCCCATGCCCCAAAATCTCACTCATAGTTTCATAAGAATGGGATAGTGCTAAACCATTTCCCCATTGGAATTAGGAAAATGAATTTAAAGTGGTTTACCTTACTCATCTTTGAAACTCTTATATATTCTTTCTCTGCTCCCGCCCTCATCTCCCAGCATTTAGCCCAGTATCTATCACACAGGTATATACTTAATAAATGCAGACATGAGACCCTCATTTAATAAAATCTCTGCTGCTGCTGCTGCTGCTGCTAAGTTACTTCAGTCATGTCCGACTCTTAGTGACCCCATGGACTGCAGCCTACCAGGCTCCTCCATCCATAGGATTTTCCAGGCAAGAGTACTGGAGTGGGGTGCTATTGCCTTCTCTAATGCCATATAATCCATGCATCTTCTTGGTGCTCATGAGAATCCAAAAAGGTAGACTAGTTTTGGTTAAGTTCTGTGTCACTCAAAAAACATTTGGTCATGTTTATTGCTTCTAAATGTATTTGCATTTTCCAATTTAAAATGGCCTAATAGTGATAGTCATCTTTGTTTTACCCTGCTTTTTTTTCTCTTGGTTTTATTCAGTAACTCATCAATTTCTATTATTGCTTTCTTCAAAGTATTTATCTCCATCTGTTCCTCTTCATTCCCATGGTCTGCCTCAGCGGAGGCATGAATCATTTCATTTGTGACTCAGAATATCATCCTGATGATCTTGCCATTCAGTGAATTCCCCCAGCTGTAGATCTTTTAACTTGAAGACCACTTAGAAAATGTAGTGACTTCCCATCTGCCTGCTGGATATAATCCAGATTCGAGACTGCCGACTCCAGCTGACTTCCTCTTTCTTACTGTCTCCTCTGTTATAGATACTCACACCAGCCAGACTCATCTCCTCACATAGTTAGAAATGAATGGAGTCATAGGCATCTCTTTTCACCTGGCCCTGACTGAGAGCTCTCCCTTTGAGGTCGCGTGGCCATTTTGAGGCCTAAGATGATACCCTTCCTATTGGTAGCTTGGCTCACTGGTGAAAACACTGACTCCATACAACTGGATACTAATTTAGGGCAGTGCAGTTTCAGAACTTTGGGAAGAATACCATTGAGCGACTGAACTGACACATGCCTTCCAAGTCCCAACCTTGCTGCCCCTCAAGGATGCCCTTCTTTCTCAAGGTTTTCATGAGGTTTCCAAATCTGACCCCTCTCAGGGCTCTGACACTGTGAATAAGCTCATGAGTTTAAGCCAAAGGAATGACTCTTTAAGAACACACCCACCTACAGAGAAGCTTAATCAGCCAAGAGCACCAGACACAAACCTGACTCGGTTCAATAAGGGAGGGCATTCCAGAGAAGCTATATTAAGAGAATGAACCTCAATAATAGGGAAGACAGGAAGCATGGTTTACAAGGATTTGGTTCCTGCTGAAGAATTTTGAAGAGAGTCTCACAGTTCTGACTTGATTGTTGTTTCTGATGGAAGATTAGGATACATGGAAATTAACTAGGAACTGAATGTTGTCATGAGCCGAGGAGTGTTCAGCAATTGAGTATTCTCTATAACAGATGGATAGAGCAATGTTGAGTTGAGAGAATCATCTGGAAGAAAGAGCTGGTCACTCAAAGAGGAGAGTCTTTTATGACATTTTACACCTACTGCATGACTTAGGGAGAAACAATACTTTCTTTCTATATTGCAGCTGGTTTTACCTGTGTCTGTCCTCCCAACCTAATTAAGGGCAGAGCTGCTTATTTGTTTTTCATAATGAGATGATTTTGATGATTTGACCTTTGGATTGGATGCCTATCTATCGATCTATCCATCCTTCCATATATGTCACATAATGGTTGGAGACATAGCTACTGGAATCAGACTGCTTGTATCCATATCCCAGTTCTACTATTTGCTTATCTCTGAGATCTTTAGCAAGCTATCTTGCCAAAAATCAGAGCAGGTGCCTCATAGCTATGGTTTTTCCAGTGGTCATGTATGGATGTGAGATTTGGACTGTGAAGAAAGCAGAGTGCTGAAGAATTGATGCTTTTGAACTGTGGTGTTGGAGAAGACTCTTGAGAGTCCCTTGGACTGCAAGGAGATCCAACCAGTCCATTCTGAAGGAGATCAGACCTGGGATTTCTTTGGAAGGAATGATGCTAAAGCTGAAACTCCAGTACTTTGGCCACCTCATGAGAAGAGTTGACTCATTGGAAAAGACTCTGATGCTAGGAGGGATTGGGGGCAGGAGGAAAAGGGGATGACAGAGGATGAGATCACCAACTCAATGGACGTGAGTTTGAGTGAACTCCAGGAGTTGGTGATGGACAGGGAGGCCTGGCGTGATGTATTCATGGGGTCGCAAAGAGTCGGATACGACTGAGTGACTGAACTGAACTGAACTGAAAGGAGAGCAGCTCGTACATACCCTTTTCTGCAGAGTATGAAATTAGTGCTTGAAATCAGATAAGCAAAGGCAGGACCCATCCTTTGGGACTCACCACAGAGTGTTTAGTTTGAAATTATACTCTTCAACCAATGTTGAAGAAGTTTATAAGACATGATTTGATAAAAAAACAAAACTGTAACTACTTTAAAATGAAGTTGTTGAGGACAGTAATGTTCACGACATTATTCAATGTTTTCTTTGTAACACCCATGAGATAATTTTCCTTTGGACAGAGAATAGGATGAATTGTAGGTTCTGTGAAGCCATGAATTGTGTAGTTGATCATATGACTTCCTTTTAGTTGGCTGCCCCATGGCTCAGCTAATTTTGAGGACCACATAGAGCAAGTGTTTGGAACTTCTCAACATAAAGTATATGTGGTCAGTTGGTTCCAGGCTTCATCTTATTATTTTTCACCCTTTTTCCAAATCCTCTCTGATTTTCTTACTTACCTTGACTTTATCTTACTATATGTATTTTTGTAATCCACCTAAGGGAGTAAGATATAGTATAAAGTCACATATAAGCACATATCATCTAATTTGTAGTTAAGGCCACCTCATGTGCAGAGCTGACTCATTAGAAAGGACCCTGATGCTGGGAGGAATTGAGGGCAGGAGGAGAAGGGGACGACAGAGGATGAGATGGCTGGATGGCATCACTGACTTGATGGGCATGCGTTTGTATGAACTCCGGGGGTTGGTGATGGACAGGGAGGTCTGGCGTGCTGCGATTCATGGGGTCACAAAGAGCCGGACACGACTGAGTGACTGAACTGAACTGAACCACAATTATTCATATAAGAAGATAATTCAAAATTTCAGATGTTTAAAGAAATGAATTGAAGAGGAACTTTAAAATATTCTGCTTTTTCCCAGAAGTCGAGATCCGCTATACCTCGTCATTGAAATAATGGCATAAGACTTGAGGAAACAAAAGTTTTAAGGAACATTAAGTATGAAAATGGCTGATATGCTAAGTAGGGGAATCAACAGTCAGGGGATGCTGGTAATCCAAAGTTTTTTATATGCATATTCATTCTTTCATTAGGCATTGAGGTTTAGGATAAACCCTTGAGTTCAGGAGCTATATGAAATCACTTGGCAATTTCCTCACACCATTTAATTATAATCATTAAGTAGTACATGGTATCCTAGTAACTAAAAGTAATTTCTGATCTTAAAAACTGTTTAGATTTTTTTTTTATTTTCTGTTTTGTTTAAAGGGAATATGTATAATTCAAAATACTTCTCTAACCCAAAGTAATTGCAAAGGGAAATTTTGAATTGATAAGGCATAGATGTAAATAAAGAAGGCAGAGAAAATGAGCAAAGTTCTGAGTTTTCTTCTTAGAAAGAAAAGAGAGATGAGCAGGCCTTTATGTATGTCAGAAACAGGAGAAATCATACAGTTCATCCTCACCAAACCAACACATTGCCAATAGAAGCTGCTTGAGAAAGTAGTAAAAGGCGGGGATTTATTGCCCAAAAAACACACAAAAAACACATGCACAAAGCTTACTAGTGAGAGAGAAGATGAATCCCATCCAAGGAAGCCACCATTTCTTCTCTGCCTGCCCCATACCACGCCCTGTGGGAGAGAAGGTACATTGCAGAGGCGGTCACTAGGGGTGTAAACTCCTCAATAGAGTTGTGACTGCCAGAGGATCGTGCCGATGTGACACTGTGCTCAGAATCCTTGGGGAACACGTTCCAGGAAAATGTAGCCCTTATAGCTATCCTCGGGCATTGCTAGGTGCACGGTTTGGTATTTGGGTATTGAATCTGTTCTTCAATGTGTAATGTTTCCCTCTGTGTGTGTGCATGTGTGTGTGTGTGTGTACACATGTGTGCATACCCATGCTTGCGTGCTTATGTGCCCAGATGAGAAACTGAATTGTTTTTATGACTGTAAATAATTCTAGGAATACATACTCTGCCTAGGGTTTCATGTGGGTTGTAACTGTCTATTTTTTAATTTCACAGTGCGTGGACAACATACGGTGTAATGGTTTAATGACTATAGTGTTTGAAGAAAATTCCAAAGTTACTGTGCCACATATGATTAAGTAAGTGTGATAATCCTTTCTCTGACATTTTAATCAGGATCAAGTTGGTGGAGAATGTAAAACCCTGAATAAAATATTACTTCACTGGGATTCAGCTTCATGCTGTGAATACATTCAGCAGTAATGTGATAATTCATAATATACCATTATAAATAATAAGACTGTTGTAATGGTTTTCCAGATTCATAGTTTCTTGACTCACAGCATAGAAATATAGCTTTTTATACTATTCAGAATGCCTTCCTCAGTACAAAAAGCCTATCAGAATTTTTAAGTTCAGTATATAAGGTTGTGATAGCAGATGTGTCAGAGGATGGACAAAAGTTTGGCAGATTCTTTTGCAGTCTTCTCAGTGAGTATGAATCATATTAGTTAGATTTGGTTGTAGAGACACATTGAGATTTAGAGGACACTCAACATAAATTAACTGGCTTTTCTACGATACCATCTACCCACAGCGTGTGTATGGATTTGCTCCAGAGGCTATTGCTGGAGGCTTCCATCCTGCCGTATATGTGTTTTGCTAAGAAAGCAAATCCGATAATTTAGTGTTATCGCTAAGGAAACTGTAGTTTTATTTGAAGTGAAAAGTTATATCAATAACTGTGTGCCATAACTCTCTACATTAGTGCTTTTGTCTCTATATACTTTCTTGTTTCCAAATTCAAAAGTTGTTTTGGAAGGATTTTCAAGCTGACCAAATGTTCCCTACTCCCATTTTCTTGGTTATTTGCAGTCCAGATTCTAAGAATAAAATGTATTTTTAAAAGTAGTCCTGTTATATCTTTCCAAAAAGTTACATGAAGCTAAGAAAATGTTTGTCTTCCATGCCTTTTATGTGGATTTTTTTTTTAGGTTCTGAGCTAAGACAAAAAGCAGCCTCAACTTTTCTCTTCATTGTAGGTATTGATAGGTACAATGATAGGTACAATGATAGGTACAATTGATAGGTACTTTCATTGTAGGTACAGTGATAGGTATTTATTGTAATTAGCATCATTCCAATGGTACAAACTTTAAACCTTGTTAATTATTGTATCAGATGAAGGCAGAGTACATTATACTAGTGCCACAATTACTACAGAAAATGTGTAAAAGAATGATACTATTTTAAATTGCTAGTCAAGTTTTAAAATATTTTGAACAGGGTCATTTTTTCCTTTCTTTTTATGGAAGAAAAGCTATGACAAACCTAAACAGTATATTAAAATGCAGAGACATTACTTTTCTGACAAAGGTCCATATAGTCAAAGCTATGGTTTTTCCAGTAGTCATGTATGGCTGTGAGAGTTGGACCATAAAGAAAGCTGAGCGCTGAAGAACTGATGCTTTAGAACTGTGGTGTTGGAGAAAACTCTTGAGAGTCCCTTGGACTGCAAGGAGACCAAACCAGTCAATCCTAAAGGAAATCAACATTGAGTATTCATTAGAAAGACTGATCCTGGAGCTCCAATACTTTGGCTACCTGATGTTAAGAGTCAGCTCACTGGAAAATACCCTGATGCTGGGGAAGATTGAGAGCAGGAGGAGAAGGGGGCAACAGGATGAGATGGTTGGATGGCATCACCGACTCAGTGGACACAAGTTTGAGCAAAGCTCCAGGAGAAATGGTGAAGGACAGGGAGGCCTGGCTTGCTGTAGTCCATGGTGTCACAAAGAGTCGGACACGACTGAGTGACTGAATAACAACAGGGGTTATCTTAAGACTCTCATGCAGAGATTCCTTTAGCCTTATGTTTCCTGGGTTTTTAAGTATAGTTAAAAAAAAAAAACAAAACAGATAAGGGACTTAGAATCCACTTTCCAATTCAGGGGACTCAGGTTCAATTCCTGGCCAGGGATCTAAGATACCACATGCCACGGGGTGACTAATTCCACACACCACAACTAGAGAGCACCTGTGTGCTGCAAGGAAGATTTTATGTGCTGCAACCAAGACACAATGAAGCCAACAATAAATAAATAAGTGTATTTTTCTTAAAGGTAGGTAAAAAGAACAGTTAAAATGTATGATAATAAAATTAAAACCAGGTATGGAATATTAAGTCAAAGTTTCGAATTATGACTTAATTTTTAAGTTCACATCACCAAGCTAGTTTTCTTATTAGTTTTCTACCAGAGTTCAGTTCATTTTAGTTTAGTCACTCAGTTGTATCCAACTCTTTGGGACTCCATGGACTGCAGCATGCCAGGCCTCCCTGACCATCATCATCTCCCAGAGTTTGCTCAGACTCATGTCCATCAAGTCAGTGATGCCATCCAACCATCTCATCCTCTGTCACCCCCTTCTCCTCCCACCTTCAATCTTTCCCAAAATCAGGGTCTTTGCCAAAGAGTCAGTTCTTTGCACCAGGTGGCCAAAATATTGGAGTTTCAGTTTCAGCACCAGTCCTTCCAATGAATATTCAGGGTTGATTTTCTTTAGGATTGACCAGTTTGATCTCCTTGCCGTCCAAGGGACTCTCAAGAGTCTTCTCCAACACCATAGTTCAAAAGCATCGTTTTTCGGCACTCAGCTTTCTTTATGGTCCAACCCCTCACATCCATACATGACTCCTGGAAAAACCATAGCTTTGACTATATGGACCTTTGGCAGCAAAGTAATGTCTCTGCTTTTTAATATGCTGTCTGGGTTGGTCATAGCTTTTTTACCAAGGAGCGAGCGTGTTTTAATTTTATGCCTGCAGTCACCATCTGTAGAGAGTTTGGAGCCCAAGAAAATAAGGTGTCTGTTTCCATTGTTTCCCCATCTATTTGCCATGAAGTGATGGGGCTTATTTTAATATCTCACAAAATAATGTATATTATTTTCATTCATGTCTTAAAGTACTTTCTTGAAGGTTAGACAGCCTTGAAATTCCAATCTGCTTTAGAATGAGAATATGCAAGGTGGACTTGGTAACCAACTTATAAGCTCCCGAACCTTAGGGCAGCTGCACACCTTCTCTACATACACTTTGTTCACTTTAAAAATTAATATAGGTAAAAACTTTAGTTTTCTGCTCGCCTCAGTTATGACTGGCACCTCAATGCATCTTCTGTCCTGTGTGCTGGGAGTTTGACTAATGCCCATTTCCAGTTTCATTTGTAACTGCCTCCTGTATAGACCAAGACTTCCCTGCATTTGCGGAGACAGGGAGGTCATTGTTATGAGTTGGAACCACTTTCTAGAGCATAGAAACCTGTATCTGAGGCTGTAAGAACTTCCTATGGAAGTCACACATATTTAGATGCCCATCTGTTCTCTACGAGATGTATTTCCAAGGCAGAATTTCATATATTTTGTATCTTTCTTCCTTCCATTTTTTCCCCTGGCTCATTGAGCCTGGTTCTCTTCAATCAGAGAAAAAGATGATTTTGCAATCTCTGTTCCTTCTGATAGTCTCCTCTGTGGTCCTGTTCTTCCCTAAATTCTATATTCTTGCCTCCCTACACATCTCTCTGGTTTATATTCCTTTAAGTGATGTTTTATACTTTATATATTTAGGCTGAGGCTTGCTTTCTTTTCATAACAATTGACTTCAACTTAGAGGTTAAAAATTTTTTTTCCTAGCTTAATGGCATTGTTTAGAAATGCCATTTCTAAGAAAATGGAGATTTTCAGTGGGAAAATGGTGGGAGAAAAAGTGATCACCTTGATTATCCATCCTCTAGACTGATTGATTAAAGAAGTTTCTGAGGTCTTTTAACAAGGGAGGAAGATTAAGAACCAGAAAAGTAAAGTTGATGGATGGTCACATATGACGGATAAGAAAGAGCCATTCTATTTTCAAGAACCTCACTTGATGCCCTTCTGTACTTTCGAGATCAGTAATGTGACTAGAATGAACAGGCTGCCCTTAGTTCCTCATCAGAAGTAAGCTACTCATTTACAATGCTCTTTCAGGGCCTCAAATGAAGTCTTCCCCCCTGCACTGAGCTTACTTTAGGGTAGAATGTTTCCAAGAGCAAGCTAAAGAAGCTATTGATTTCTTTTTATCCCAAAGAAAATAAATATATAATTTAAAATCCCTCCCAAGTACTGCAAGTGCTAATTAGGGACACTCACAACAAGTCAGCTGATTCTTAGCAAGTGACTGTCTCACTGAACCTCACTGGCCCAAAGTGTACCCTTTAATCAAGTGATGAAATCCAGCACTTCCTCGATTGCCTGTTTCTGAGATGCTGCCGTGAAGGTAGACACGAGGTCTCAGATGGGAATGTGAAGGCTATGGGCAATCCTCACAAAGATGTGCGTTTCTTTGAGCCTCACTTGGATTCAGCCTCAGCTTCCACGCTTTTCATCTTATGAACTTAGCCCCGGTGCTCTCTTCTTGACCTTTCTAACGAAGGTGCACCACAGGCTGAGAGCTCTGAGCACACTCAAGGATCCCGAGGGCTACTGGGTGACCCTTCCCCCAAGTTTGCTGTCCACCTGGAAAGACTGCTGCAGGATTCCAGGACAAGGCTTCAGGTCACAGGCTGAGGAGCAGCCACATGGTGGTTTTACAGAATGAGAGGAACCCAGCATTGCAGGTGCAGGTGGGGACTGTGCAAGGGGAATCTTTAGAAGAGTTCACTGACTATGTTACATCCATTATTTTTTTTGGAAGACATTTTTTAACACTGTAGAGTATTGAAAACATAAAACACAACATTTTATACAGTTGACGGTTTAAAGTGTACTCAGAATAATGGATGCATTAATCAATAATCAATGTAAATAATCAATGCATTAATTGGCCAGAAAGAATGGAATGGATTAAGGAGTTAGAAAAAGAATGACAAAAATCAACTGTAGGAATAGAATAACTAAGAATGGAAATTAATACCTTAAAATATAGAAAAACAGTAGAGCTAATCAAAGAGCTGTTTCCAGAGGAAAAAATACCTAATAATATAATATCTATTAGTTTAGTAAAGAAAAAATTGTGTGTGTGGGGGGCACAGATGTACAAAATTATAAGTGAGAAAAAGAAATAACCACAGATAATAGCAGTGCTTTCTGGGTCTTCCCCTCCTCCCGTTCTGTGGGGAGAATGTCACCCTTACTTTTTAATCACACTTCTGATATTCTGATTTGAGGGTATAAGCCCTGCTTCTCCTAAATAGGACTTTGGCTTTAATTTCCTAATGATATAGGATTGAACCAGAGAAAGAAGTGAAAGTGGAGAATGCTACCCTAAAATAGGCCACTTTGGCATATTCATTACATTGAGCTACAGACAAGCAAATACAGAGAGGGTTTTCTGAACTCTTCTTATCTGCCTAAAGACATATTCTCAAAAAGGAACTCAATTGTCATAAATCTCCCCAGGAGTTTCACCAACCATGGAAAATTGACAGCTGTCACAGGAGAGACGAGATGTCAACATCACACCCAGGCTAACTGTCACAAACCTTTCATCTATTCTGATACCTTCCATCTATTCTGATACCTTCCATCTATTCTAAGGGTCCATTCATCTTTCCTAAAAATCATTTACTCTTCCCTGAGAGGCCTATACATACCCCTCACCTGCCTTTCCCTATTAAGATGGCATTTAAGTCTGAGTTCTAAGCTACCTTTTTGAGTTTCTCATTTTCTTCTGGTTATCTCCCAGGAATACATGAGGTATACATGTTAATAAGCTTCTTTATTTTTCTCTTGTTTATCTTTTATCACAGAGTCTCAATTAAGATCTCAGGAGTGTAAAGGGAAAGTTATTTCTTCTCCCTTGGAGAAGGATCCACAGAGTGGAATGAATGATTCCTGTCTCCACAATTAATTCTGACCTTCCTAAATTATAATGGCATGGTTGATGTTTTTGTGGCCCTGCTTTGTATATGTTCTAGCACATCTTTTATCAAATGCCAGGGGAAGCCTGGACACAAGTGTGTATTTACAGACCCTGAAATACTCAGGGGCTGAGGGGCAGCTGTGCTCTGGTTTTGTCCTCACATTCCTGCCTTGTGCGTAGGTCTGACGCCCGGCTTCACAAGGACGACACTGACATTTGCTTCAGTAAAACCCTCAACTCCTGCAAAGTGCCGCAGATCCGGTACGCCAGTGTGGAGCGTCTCTTGGAGAGACTGACCGACCTGCGGTTTCTTAGCATCGATTTCCTCAACACCTTTCTACACACCTATCGGATTTTCACGACAGCAGCTGTGGTGCTGGGGAAGCTTTCTGACATATATAAGAGGCCCTTCACCTCTATCCCTGTCAGGTAGGCCTGGTATAAGCCTGAGATGAAAGTATGCCTCACCTGGTCTCTGGGTCTCTGTGCTGATGGACAGCCCACTCTGCAGGGTCCTGGCCGGCCTTTGAGCTTACTAGACCCCTCAAGAGGGTGAGGGGAGGTCACAGTTCCTAAGGGAAGCAGTTTAAGTTTCCAAGTGGCCTTTGCCAAGATAAAACTATTGTTTGGAGCTTTTCTTTCTACTTTTCTTTTTTCTTTTTTTAAAAGCAACTATGCTTTTCACATTTTAATATGCAGAAGTATCACCTGGGGACCTTGTTAAATTGCAGGCTCTGATTCAGTAAATCTGGAGTGGAGCCCAATGCCAATGTTCCTTGTCTTTGGACACAGTTTAGTAGCAAGGGGTTAGACAAAGCCTAAAAAGTGTGTTCTTTTGGCAAGTGTATGGTATACACCCAACATTTAAATAAAGGAATCTGGCCACAGAAGTTCTGTGATAGCATGGCCTTTTAATGTAGGGAGCATGTCTTGAATGACATCGGGAGACTAATTTTTCACTTGACCAGAACTCTTAATAGCTTTTGCTCTTACTTTTAGGTCATTGGAACTGTTTTTTGCCACCAGCCAGAACAACAGAGGTGAACACTTGGTGGAGGGCAAATCCCCACGCCTGTGTCGCAAATTCTCTTCCCCACCTCCACTGGCAGTGTCCAGGACATCCTCCCCAGTGAGGGCCAGAAAGCTGTCCTTGACTTCTCCCTTGAACTCAAGGTTAGGTGCACTGGATCTGACCACCTCCTCGGCGTCCAGCAGCCCCACCACCACCCACAGCCCAGCTGTGTCCCCACCGCCTCACACTGGTAAAGTGCCGTTGGATCTGAGCAGAGGCCTTTCTTCTCCAGAACAAAGCCCAGGATCTGTAGAGGAGTCTGTCGATAACCCCCGCGTGGATCTGTGTAACAAGCTAAAACGAAGTATTCAGAGAGGTATTATCCTGCTACCACACCCTGTGTTTGCTGGCCCCACCATTCCTTCTGGAACCCTAGTTCCCTTTCTTTACAACTTTCCTACTTTTGCATAGAAAGCAGAGTGAGTGCAATAGCTAGTTAGAAAGTCCTGAAAGTCTCCAGCTTTTGTGGAAGGAAGGCAGGGTTAGCTGCCTTCTGTAGTAAAAGGCCAATTGTAGTCAGTTGTCTATGGAAAGATGGTATCATCTAGGTGATTATCACTGGAAGGTTCTTAGTGGAATTTGATTAAGGCTGGTTGACTAAAGAGCATAGCCCAAGGTTTGGCATAGAGGCAAGTTGCAGGCACCCTCATCCATGACCTTGAGCCCCAGGGCCTTCTCCTCCTCCAGTGTCCATCTTAAGCACCTGTACTGCTTCCGGCCTTTCCCTGCTTAGGATGACAACCTAGCCTGGAAGCATTAAGATGACTTCTTGAGTTTAGTTTCCAAGGCAACACTCCATATTACGACAGAGATATAGGGAAAAAATAAAGTCTTAGACAGTGTTCATTGTCCATGACACAACCAAAGCGGTTTTTAGAAATGTGAATTAGATCATCTGGTTTCCTGATTATATTCTCTAAAGACTTCCCATCATACTTAGAATAAAGTACAATCTTCTTCCCAAGGCCTTCAGATCCTATGAAATTTGGATGCTATCTCTCTAATCCATGTTCCTGCCATGCTTCTTCATTTTCTTGGTTACAGTCACACTGATTTCCTTTCTGTGTCTCAAAAACTCCTGGGTCATTACTGCCTCGGGACCTTTGCACTTGTTTATGCCCCTCCCTGGGCAGTCTTTTCCTGCAGAAGCTCATGAGATCAGCAGTCTTGTCTGTCTTGTTCACTTCTGTACTGTCAGGACGTTGGCCAGTGCCTCACAGACTGTAAATTTTTGTTAAATGAATAAATCAAGCAAAACACTCAGGGGACTAATTAGGGATTGCTCTGACACATCTCCGTACCCTTCTCAGCTTGGTACAGCATAAGGGTTGGAGGAAATGAGCCTAGCCTTGTTCTTTACAATCCAGTGTTTCTATGATAAACAGAATTTAACAGCCAAATTAGCAAACAGCTTCTTTGTAAACTACACAGTGACTGCTTTGTTTGCTGATAACACAGTAAAAAATGGGGTGATAAGTCAGGCAAATTGTCCAAATTTTAAGGAGGATTACTGAGATGGAAGCATAGACTCCTGCTTTCTACCTGCTTGAAGCTTCTATGCAGTTTCTAGCTCAGATCGTTTAAATCAGCTTTCTGAGTGAAGTGCTTCATGGAATTTTAACTGGAGTGGTTGTCAGGATCAAAAGTAGCACCCTTTTAAACAAAGGACTTCTTTAAGTTGACACATAGCAACTAAGGAGGATGAAAGGGGAAAGATAATTAAAAAGTCATTCGAACAACAAGCTGCAGCAGAATCAGGATGGATTTTTCTTGGGAATAGTGAGGCAGTGCACAGGCTGACAAGTGCATCCGGGGTTTGATCCAGACCAGGGCTGGGGAGTCTCTGTGGAGGGAGTGACTTTGGGAGGCTTAGTTCAAATCTCTCTCCGGGTCAGAGTAACCTGGGAAGTACCATAATTTCCCAGAATATAGAAAGTTCTTTCTCCTCCATTATTGGGTTGTATTAAATGAGAGAGGAGGAATCTGGAGGTTAGTCTGGATTATCATGTCATTTTGAGTTAGGAGAACTTTAGGAATAGCATTTCAACGTCAGACATCGGTGGCTCCAAGACTTTGTTTGGAATGCCCCTGAGGCTGGGATCAGAACAGGGTAAGGTTGTTCAGGAGTCATTGTGACCTCCTTCTCTACATGTTGCTGTGCTACAGGACCCACAGTGGTAAATAAGATGGTGCCCTGGCCCCTTATATGAAGTTCTCTGGAGAAGGTAAGCAAATACAGGTGGTTCAAGAGGTATAGATGGAGGGCTCAGGAAGGTGAAAAGCAGGGGAGATCATGTTTGGTTGAGCAGAACCTGCAGGTGTCATTGACGTCAGCCAAGAAGAATGGACAAGTGGGCTGAACGGAAGAAACAGGCAAACTCGTGGCCAAAGAACATCTCTGAGCAAAGGGCTGGTGGTAACCTCCCGTGGTGAGAGCCGTTTCTGAGAGCAGGAGTGGTCACAGCTTGTGAAATGACAGCTTTTGTCCCGTTTGGACACCATGTGAAGCTCTGTAGAATAGACCCTGTTACTAGTCTTCCTGCTTTCTAGTATCTAGCAACTATTTACAACTCTCCTAAAAAGTTCTCCTTTCTCTCCTCCTTCTTCTTTTTGACCATCTTAGCCATTAAGTGTACAGATCAGTAGAGTTAAATATCAATATATTCACCTTATTGTAGAATACACAGAGGTTTTTCATCTTGCAAAACTGAAACTATATACCCATTGAACAACTCCCCATTTCTCCCTCCCCCCAGCCCGTGGCAGCCACCGTCTCGTTTTTGTTTCTATGAGTTTGATTACTTTTTTATTGTATGTAAGGAAAACCACACAGTATTTGCCTTTTTGTGACTGTCTTTTTCATGTAGCATAATGTCCCAGGGCTCATCTTTGTTGTAACACGTGCAGGGTTTTCTCCTTTTTCAAAGCTAAATAGTATTCCTTTGTATGTGTATTCCATATTTTCTTTATGCATTCCTCTCTTGATGGACTTTTGGGTTGTCTCCCTCTCTTGGCTCTTGTGAGTAATACTGTGGTATACATGTGTATGCAGATTCTCTTCAAGACCCTGCTTTCGGTTCTTTTGCATATATACCCAAAAGTGAGATTGCTAGATCATATGGTAATTCTGTTTCTAATTTTCTGAGGAAATTTTTGTTTTTGAGAGTGCTGACACCATTTAGCATTCCCATCAACAGAGTATGGGGTTCCAGTTTCTCTGTGTCCTTGCCAACACTTAGTATTTTCTGTTCTTTTGATAGCGGCCTTCTAATGGGAACACAGTAAGAATCTTTCTCCTTTTTTGCAATTTTCTAGAGATTTCATTTTAACTTGGCTAGGGCCTGATAGTATAGACAGTAACTTTTTTCTTTAATAGAGGAATGAAAGAAAAATCTGTTCCTTTCTACATGATATACTAAGTACGTGTTATAGCTCTAAAGGCCCTCAGTCAAGTTGTCCCTTACCCATAATAATTAATTCTTAGACTTTTACTTACACATGCATTGTTCCACAGTGGTCACCACATTCCCTGGTTCTGGTCTCCCAAGCCCAGAGAGCATGTGATGATCCAGTGCCACATCATAACATCTGTTTGGCCTACTGTCTCACATAGAGGTGTGATTACTGGCAGGAATCAGTGGCTTTTCCCCAAGAGTATTGAGGTGGAAAAAGTTTAGAACTGGGGAGCCAAGATAAATGAGAAAGGACCAAATCAAGCTCCCAGGGCAAGACGCTAACAGACTGCCAGAGGTGTGAATGTTGTGGGCACAGCTAGTGGCACCTGGAGACCTCGTTATGTGGCATCTCAGTTCATTTCTAACCAGGGCCCAGCAGATGGCGAGGGCCCATGGATAAAGGCAAGGCAGAAATATTAGGATCTTTCTCACATTAGAGAAAAACCAAAGTTGAGGGCTTAATGCTTCTGTACTCCACTGGATTTCCCCCAAACAAATGATTTGCAGTTAAAGTTTCAGGGGTCAGTTTATTCACATGGCTTGTGGGGTAGAGATAGGATTTGTGGTTCTCCAGTCAAGGTTAAATGCAGAGCTCATCTTGCTGCGGAGGTGGGGTTGTTCAGGATTATGTCTAGCCCGGGAGAACCTACCTCAGCTCCAGAGATGTCCAGTCCTCTGCCCAGTGTCCAGCGTGTCGTAGTCACGACTACCCACTGACACATCCCCCCTTAGCTCTCATTTTTACTGTAACTGCCCCCCAACAACCCTTCCCTTGCATGCGTGCTAGGTCACTTCAGTTGTGTCCGACTCTTTGTGACTCTATGTATTACAGCCCACCAGGCTCTTCTGTCCATGGGATCCTTCAGGCAAGAAAACCAGAGTGGGCTGCCGTGCCCTCCTCCAGGGGATCTTCCCCACCCAGTGATCAAACCTGTGTCTCTTACATCTCCTGCACTGGCAGGCAGGTTCTCTACCACTAGCGCCACCTGGAAAGGCCCATCATCCCCTTAAATACTTTGTTTCCGGCCACTTCTTTGCATCTTGATTTCTTTTCCCTTTCGGGTAGCTGTCTTCTGATGATTTTTAATGTATTTACTTCCCATATTGTTCTTCAAAGTATTAAAGATGTAACTCAGAGAGGCACATGGTACGCTGGATTAAAAACCAAGTAGTTAAAGAAACAGGCAACGAAGAAAAATTGTTGAACAAACAAATACTGTGTGGTTCTCTCCAGTTCCTGGAGTCATTCTGATTTTGGTTTTGAGTGTAATCAATTACATGATTCATACAGACAACTAAGAATAGACTGGTCTGCAGGCATGTCTTTTCTTGCTCCTGAGACTTGAGAATAATTTATCCTGTGGATCCTCATAAAGGAAACACTGTGAATAGAAAGCTCAGAAATAATACTGAGGTCTAGGGAGCTCTCGGGCATTTTTCTGAAGGGTTAAATGAAGGATTTATAAATTTAGTTTTTCCTTTTATTTTGCATTGGTAACTGTGGTGTTGGAGAAGACTCTTGAGAGTCCCTTGGACTGCAAGGAGATCCAACCAGTCCATTCTGAAGGAGATCAGCCCTGGGTGTTCATTGGAGGGACTGATGCTAAAGCTGAAACTCCAGTACTTTGGCCACCTCATGCGAAGAGCTGACTCATTGGAAAAGACTCTGATGCTGGGAGGGATTAGGGGCAGAAGGAGAAGGGGACGACTGAGGATGAGATGGCTGGATGGCATCACTGACTCGATGGACGTGAGTCTGAGTGAACTCCGGGAGTTGATGATGGACAGGGAGGCCTGGAGTGCTGTGATTCATGGGGCTGCAAAGAGTCGGACACGACTGAGCGACTGAACTGAACTGAACAGATAGGCAGTACCAATCATGAATAGTTCCAGGAAGGTCTGGATGAAGCACTTTACTTCAGCATCAGCCTGACAAGATCAGTTTGTGTGTGTGTGTGTGTGTGTGTGTGTGTGTGTGTGTGTGTGTGTGTGTGCGTGCGTGCGTGCACATTGTCTGTAGAAGCCAAGAGTGCTGCTGTGTTAACTCTGCTGTCTAATCTTGAAAATACCAGTTGGCAGAGTAAATGGAGACAATGATCTCTCTTTAATTTGAAAGATGTTTGTGTGTGCTTTGCATAATGTTGACACTTTAAACAGTTGGCAAACTTGAATAAGAAGTCTGTGCCTGGAGTTTATACATTTTCTGCTGTTCACCTCAGGATGCAGCTTTCCAAACCTCATTGCACAAAATCAGCTGCACTGTTGGGTCTGTAGTGAGGCCATGGGTCCTCTCACTGCTGTCCAGCTAGGCAGTTGCAGGGTACCCTCTTTGAAAAATGCTAATAACTTTTGTCTGATTTTATTGTCATTGCAGTTATAATGCCAGCCTTGCCACCTTTCCTGGCAAGAGAACTTCAAATGACATGAAGGGACAAAAGAGAAACAGGAGCTTTCCCTCATCTGAGTGAGGCTCTGAGCTTGTAAGGGAAGAGTAATGCAGTTGGTTTCGCCTCTACTAATCCCCAGATGTGTTCCAGGCTCACCCAATACCCATTAGTGGTTTTCTTTCTTCCTTCCGGAAAGCCCCCACCTTCTGCTATCTTGAATTCTTCTAAAAGGCACAATTCTCAGCCCAACACACATTCAGATTCCACCCAGTGGTGGGATATCAGCAAAATATAACCCACAGCAGAGAAGAGAGGAGAACCACAGGGGCCTGCTCACGGTGCTTAGGTCTCTTAGTCCATCAGCAGTCTCTCGGGCCCTGGCTGTGCAGCACAGTCTAAGCATTGCCTCTCGACCCACATCACTAGTGTCTGTTTCTTTGTTCTTAGTTTGAAAATTGCCTGCCTGTGGGTTGAAAGTGCTCCCAATTTTAGCATTTGTTTTGAGCCCACATCTGCCCACTCGTTCTGCAGGCAAAGCTGTTTGCAGGGACTGATTGAAAGTGAACCTGCCAGAAGGAAATGCTGCTTCTTCCCGCACCGTGCCAGCGTGATTTTTCCTCTCTGGAGGTGCCGTTTGCTTACAGTGTTACTCTGTGCTTTTCTGTTCTTTCAGTGGACTTTCCGAGCCCTGTCCAGCTCTCGCACTAGGAACTTTTTGGTTTGGTGTAATTGCTGATTAGATGATTTCCTCATTTGCCTCAGAGGAATGAATGGTTGAATCAGACCGAGGACACATGTTTGATATTCTGCTTGCTCTAGCAGAGCAGATGCCTTCTATTACTGAATTTTGAGGGAGTTATTTAGAAAATAATAAAACTAACAGCTAAGCACTGATTTTTTTTTTGTTTCCATCCTGCATCATTGCCAGCTTGACTGTAATTATGTCATTCAAGGAAAGATTCTAACCATTTCCCTTCCCTGGCCCCTTTGTGTTTCAGAAGAGCTGAATTTGGGCCATATTTCTAAAGGAGTGAATCACATACAAGTGTAAAAATGGCTTTATGTGAAGTCATTAGGAATTTTGTCGAGTTTGTTAAGTGAAATCTTGAATGGAATGGTAAAAGGAGTTGAGAATAATTCTGCTGATAGAGATAATGGAAAATTAGTGGAGGTGATGCAGTTTTTATCAGTTGATGCAAAGCCCAGGGAAAAAGAAATCAAAGAGTTGTTAGAAGTTTATGAAATTCTTTTAGTGCTTTTCCTTAAAATAACACACATGAAGTTGTAGTTTTACCTGGTTAACAAGTTAGTGCAAGGGATGTGGTAATAGCTTGAATGTGACCCTGAAATGATGTTTCTTTTACTCATGGGATATTACCTTCAGTGAAGAGACTCAAATTATCTTAAAACCTCTCAATTTTCATTGTAAAAATTTCCGCTGGCCTGCTACTTATTGGTAGCTCTAGGTCATTAGAACTTTCTGGAAGGATGGAAAAGTGTTGTTCAGTGCTGTGGCCACTAACCACATGTTGTGTATCATCAGCATTCTGCCAGGAGGAGCGGCTCAATGTCATGATCAGTTCAGTTCAGTCGCCCAGTCGTGTCTGACTCTTTGCGACCCCATGGACTGCAGCATGCCAGGCTTCCCTGTCCATCAACAACTCCTGGATCCTACTCAAACTCATGCCCATCACTTCAGTGATGCCATCCAACTGTCTCATCCTCTGTCGTCCCCTTCTCCTCCCACCTTCAACCTTTCCCAGCATCAGGGTCTTTTCCAATGAGTCGGTTCTTTGATATCATGATAAAGTCCTTTAAAAATACAGACTAGTATGAAATGCTTATTATCCATAAGGAACTTTTGTGTTTCCATGCATGATACTAACAAGACGCTCTTGAATTCATAACCTGGTTGTTAAAATGTGTGATGTTTTATTTTAAAGCAGCAGTCCTCGAGTCTGCACCAGTGGACCGAGCAGGTGTGGACAGCTCCCCCGCAGCCGATGCCGCAGAACTCTCACCTTGCAGGTCGCCCTCAACGCCTCGGCACCTCCGCTACCGCCAGCCTGGAGGTGAGCACTCAGAAAGGGACTTGGAAATGCAAGTGAGAGATGATTCTACCTCCTGAATCTTTTGTTTACCTTACCATTTCAGCTCCCAAATATTTTTCAGTCACGGTTATGAAAATTAATTGGAAGCAAATGTTACCATGGGAGCAAGTAGTAAAACATAAATGATTAGAGAAAATGTCACTAATATAACCAATATTTACTTGACCACCATCACTGCATGGTATTTTGTGTGGAGTAACCTGAATCTCAGGTTAATCTCTAAGCCTGTTCTTGATTCCCAGTTGATTGAATGTTAGTGCTGGTTTTGCCAAAGTGTTCCCAGACTCTGGTGACCTTACAATGAATCCCAGTGTAGTCTGTATTAAATAGATTCATCTGGGACACAAAACTGTGGGGTGACCTTATTAAGAACAATATTTCAGTTAAAGTAATGTCCAGGTGCCTGGGATTCCAGTCGACTGGGACTCCAGTCTTCATTGTTGTTAGTGGCAGAATCTGGTATATTTTCTATTATGAAAATTATAAAGTATTATTCCATAATTTGTTTTAAAATATACCATTTCTAATTGAAGGGAAAACCATCAGAGCCAAAGATAGGAAACTTTTATCTCCCCATCGCTCAAATAAATATAACTCCAAATAACAGTTGTTTTTGAAATGTCTCCTTTTTTCTCAAGAC
The DNA here is from genome assembly GCA_006408675.1 of Madoqua kirkii. NCBI lineage: Eukaryota > Metazoa > Chordata > Mammalia > Artiodactyla > Bovidae > Madoqua > Madoqua kirkii. The sequence goes on along the minus strand of SJYC01104064.1, from coordinate 37,573 downwards.
AATTATTTCAAGTTGGAAGGGAAAATTACCCACTTGTGAAAGCAGATTCACCTCAAGTAACCTAAGTAAATGTGGATGTTTTCTGACTTTCATACTACTACTTCAAGTAAGGCAGTTTAGCAAAAGACAGAGTGCGTGGCTCCACAGGGTCGTTTCATTTGTAGCCTCAGCAACACAGTGGAAGGTGTCATTGCCATCAGCTCCAAGAGAAGCTAGCCTGGGTGGGCCATTGTCAGCAAAACTGCCCTGATGGATATTAGACCTTGGAGAGTGGGACTGATTTTGGGCTCCTGATGAGTCATGGGTCACCCTGATTTATCCATAAGGAACTTTTGTGTTTCCATGCATGATACTAACAAGACGCTCTTGAATTCATAACCTGGTTGTTAAAATGTGTGATGTTTTATTTTAAAGCAGCAGTCCTCGAGTCTGCACCAGTGGACCGAGCAGGTGTGGACAGCTCCCCCGCAGCCGATGCCGCAGAACTCTCACCTTGCAGGTCGCCCTCAACGCCTCGGCACCTCCGCTACCGCCAGCCTGGAGGTGAGCACTCAGAAAGGGACTTGGAAATGCAAGTGAGAGATGATTCTACCTCCTGAATCTTTTGTTTACCTTACCATTTCAGCTCCCAAATATTTTTCAGTCACGGTTATGAAAATTAATTGGAAGCAAATGTTACCATGGGAGCAAGTAGTAAAACATAAATGATTAGAGAAAATGTCACTAATATAACCAATATTTACTTGACCACCATCACTGCATGGTATTTTGTGTGGAGTAACCTGAATCTCAGGTTAATCTCTAAGCCTGTTCTTGATTCCAGTTGATTGAATGTTAGTGCTGGTTTTGCCAAAGTGTTCCCAGACTCTGGTGACCTTACAATGAATCCCAGTGTAGTCTGTATTAAATAGATTCATCTGGGACACAAAACTGTGGGGTGACCTTATTAAGAACAATATTTCAGTTAAAGTAATGTCCAGGTGCCTGGGATTCCAGTCGACTGGGACTCCAGTCTTCATTGTTGTTAGTGGCAGAATCTGGTATATTTTCTATTATGAAAATTATAAAGTATTATTCCATAATTTGTTTTAAAATATACCATTTCTAATTGAAGGGAAAACCATCAGAGCCAAAGATAGGAAACTTTTATCTCCCCATCGCTCAAATAAATATAACTCCAAATAACAGTTGTTTTTGAAATGTCTCCTTTTTTCTCAAGACAATTATTTCAAGTTGGAAGGGAAAATTACCCACTTGTGAAAGCAGATTCACCTCAAGTAACCTAAGTAAATGTGGATGTTTTCTGACTTTCATACTACTACTTCAAGTAAGGCAGTTTAGCAAAAGACAGAGTGCGTGGCTCCACAGGGTCGTTTCATTTGTAGCCTCAGCAACACAGTGGAAGGTGTCATTGCCATCAGCTCCAAGAGAAGCTAGCCTGGGTGGGCCATTGTCAGCAAAACTGCCCTGATGGATATTAGACCTTGGAGAGTGGGACTGATTTTGGGCTCCTGATGAGTCATGGGTCACCCTGACATTTGGGTACTTCTGGAAAACTGATGTGACAAGTTAGACTTCTCTGCCTTGTTATAAGACTACTATAGGATTGGCCAAATCTCTTTACTGTTCTTAGAGCCTTCATCAGTCCAGACCTTGGCAACGTCTGTGACCACTGCCATGTCAGACAGACTCCCTTGAGTTCATTATTAATCTGAAAGAGTTTGGGGTCAAACTATATGGAAGCAAAATTTTACCAAGGCAAGAGTTATTAAGTGCTATCCACTTGGATACTGTCATTAGAGCTCTGTTTTATGGTCTATTTTCATATGTTTATATTCATTTAAATTCTTTAAATTTATATAGGCATTATTTGAAAATCTTCTCCTGTTTGTGGAGTAACTAAGTCCTTTGTTTCTTTCCTGATCCAACCAAATCCCAGAGATGCAGGAAGGAATGCATGGAGGGGATGCATAGAAGGAATGATATGGAGGGTCCAAATAGGGACAGCAGCCCACATTTTCTCATTGTGTAGCTGAAATTTTGCTGAAATTTTGTTCATCTGTCTCCTTGCCCACCTTGTTCCACAAATGTTTTCAGGCTATAGCTGAAGGAGAAGGTAGAGCTCTTTTGTGCTTAGGCACATTAAGCAGCTCTTTGCTTCCCCTTTTATTTTAAGCATGACTATATGACTTTAGAGGCAAACTAATAAAGCCACAGAATCACAGAACTGTCTTCACTAAAAGCCTGAATGAGAAACACAGTGAGGTTGGCATTAGCATTATCAAGTGCTGTGTGTAAATATCTGAGAAGTGAGAGGGGGTACAAAAACGTGCTCAGTGCATCCTTCAATATGGGAGCCCATCCCCCTTTCTAAGGGTGATTTGAGAAGAAAATTCTATCTATAACATGTAGAATATTTTTAAAAAATATTTTTTATATTGAGATAAAATTCACATACAATAAGATTCACCTTTTTAAAGTGTGCAGTTCAGTGGTTTTATATATTCACAAGGCTGAGCTACCATAACCACTATCTCAATCCAGATATTTTCATCACCCCTGCTAATGAAATCTTATACACATCAGTGGTCACCTCCCATTCTCATCCCCCCACATACCTGGAAACCACTAATTTACTTTTGTCTCTATGTATTTACCTATTATGGACATTTTATATAAATGGAATCATATAATACATGACTTTTTATGACCGACTATCACTTAGTATAATGCTTTCAAGGTACAGTCAGGTTGTGGTATGTATTACTACCTCATGCCTTTTGTGGCTAAATCATATTCCCTCACATGGGAATTTTTGATTTGGTTTATCATTTCATCAGTTGGGGGAGATTTGGCTGTTTTTATTTTTGGCTATTATGAGTAATACTGCTGTAAATGTTTGTGTAAAAGTTTTTGTATAGACGTATGTTTTCATTTCTTTTGGGTCTATAACTAGAATGAACCTGCTGATATAGAATCTTGTTATTGGCCTATTAATAAGGACAACACAGGGTATTTGACCCAACCATTCATTCCGTGCAGGAATGAAAATGAGACTTTTCATTATGTAATATTAGGCATCTGCCTCACCATGCCATTTCCATTCTCTTTAAATAACCAGGACAGACGGCTGACAATCCCCACTGCTCTGTTTCACCGGCCTCTGCTTTTGCAATTGCTACGGCTGCAGCAGGACACGGGAGTCCACCCGGTGAGTAGGGGCAAGCTATTGAGTGCTTGGCAACTAATTGCCCAGACCTCTGGCAATTTATGGTAAATCAATGGTCCTTGCCTGCCAGCATCTTGATAATACACTGGGCAGCTTCTTAAAATTGCAGATTCTCAGCTTCCTAGTCTAAGGCAATGTGTCTTGGTGTAAGACTGTCTTTTAAATAAACACCTACAGGTAAGTCTCATACAGGTAGCCTATGCTTAGCACTTTCAAGAACTTCCATATCAGAAAAGTATGTGTTATATCTCTTATGTTGTATTAGCAGAGTTCTTTAACCTTTTAAGCCAAATTGTTGAGAATGTGTGTTTCCCTTTTAATTGAGTATAATGCTAAAAGCATATGCACGGTGGGAGGGAAGGCTTGTGGAGGGGTGGGAGAGGAGAGAGGCATCTATTTCTTTACTACACTCATAATTCATTTCCGGTAGCTCTGTGTGCTGAATTGTTGTCAGTTAATTTTCAAGGTAAAGAAGTACCTAAAATAAAAAAGCGCAGTATTTTAAATAGATGAAAATTTATATTTATTATCTCTGTCCTCTTTTCTCATGTGCAAGAAGGACATTATGTTAAAATAAGTCTGTATATGGTTTAAACAGTCCTCTTGCTGTGAGTTCCTTCACCTAAACTAACTCCATGGATTCCGGAAGTGATGATAATTTTATTAATTAGCAATTGATCATTAACAATGGACAGAAAAAGGATATTTCCAAAGCCTGTGAACCTGTATTAAACAGTTGTAACTGGTAGGTACTGTCTGGGTGAAATCTTTCTAAACTGATGTCAGAACAGAGAGAGATTCTATAATGGACATGCATTACCATGGTAATTAAATATGTATACATATATATATCCCATCTGAATGGGGTGACATTCTACATCTTAAATATTTTACCACACACACTTCACTGGATGTGGTCAGGCAAACTGGGGATGTTCTTTACCCCAAATATTCCCTAAACCTTCCCCCCAGTTCCCATCAGCATGGCACAGTACAGCCTGTAATGGTGATAATATGGATGTCTTCTCAATCCAGTCAACTTCTGCTGTTGACTGCGTATTATAATAATAAGCATTTCTTTGATGAAATAATAGGAGTCTTCTTTACCCTTTCGGCAGAGTGAGTTATCACCTATGATTCCTCTCCTGTTTTTTGTTCTCACACAATCTAGCCCATCTTTGGCAAAGGTGAAATATAGAGCTTCCTCACTGGTTTCTTAATTTACATATGGTTTGCGAGGGAAAATAGCTTTTCAGTCAATTTGGAATGAACCCATCTCCCCATTAGTTGGAGGCTGTGTCAGGGAAGGTACCTTTATTCACCCGCGGCTGAAGCAGACTTCTCATGGAGAATTGCTTTCGGACTTGGGCTTGTCCTTGCATGATGAGCCAGAGGTGAAGAGCCATCTTCCTCACTGTCTGAACCCTGCTGCTGCTCTGCTGCCTGTCTTCCTGCTTCTCTCCAGCTGCTGGAAGAGCCGCAGCAAGAATGTTCTCCTTGGTGAGCCAGCCGAGGAGGGCAGGCTGCTGGCTGGCGGCAGCCAGCATGCTGGATGCAGGGTAGCCTGGTTCTCCTCTCGTCACACTGCTGCTGCTGTCTCCTATAATATGGCCTGGAGCCTCATGATCCAATTATTTTGTTTATTTGTTTTTTATGGAGGAGAAAGAGTGGCTATATTATTTGCCAGGCAAAGGGGGCACACAGTAGGCTAGCACCTCAAGAACTGTGCCCCTACGTGATCCAACTTTAGACGTAAATGAAAGCAAAGAGGGATTTGGCAGTGTCTGTGGCCCTGCTGGGGATACAGGGGTCAGTCTCCATGGCCCATGGTACTAAGAAAGGGAATTAGTTTTGGAGTAGAGATCAGTACTTCCCTGGGGCTCAACTGCTCCACGGAGCTGGCCCCACAGGAGAGTCCATCTGCCTGGGAGAACTTGGCAGAAGGGCCAAGTTCACAGGTCAAGAGAGCAGGTGGACATGGAGCAGAAAGAAAGGAAGTACTAAGAAGATGATCTGGACGTCTTGGCTGGTCAGGGAGAGACTACTGCTGTCCAAAGAAGTTCTAGACCCAGAAGGACAAATGTCCGAAGGGAAGGAGAGCTAGACAATGGTTAAGCTCTGATATCGGACTTTTCATCCACTCTCTGAATCAGGAATTACTGACCCGCATGTGCCCCCAGAACGTGGAGGGCTGCCAAAGTGAGCAGGAGAGAAGGTTGTAGAGACCTCATGCTTTCCAGGTCTATCTGCTTGTTTGACTGCAAGATAAACCCGGCTGGTGATGCCAATCTGCCTGATACAGGGTGCTGCCTGGCCAAGCCATGCAGTCTGCAGAGTGGGCTTCCATATTTCAGGCTCCTCTTCAGGTTCCCTCCCGCTTTAATCCTCTCCCATCTATCTCTGCATCCCCCACCTCTACCTCCATCAAAATACGCAGCAATCTGGAAACTCTGGGTTAGATCCATCTTATGGTTATGCTTTCAAATATTCACTCCAGACGTTTGCATGAGAGCCATTTCTCATTAATATTTGCTTAGAAGGTAACTTTACTACATGAGAATGAATTTTATTTTCTTTTTTTCAGGGAAAAATAAAAATATGTATTTATTGAAATTACCTCTCAGTGAACTCTAGCATTTTCTGTTTATTAGAAGTTTGATAGGAACTGTATTAATTTTATAGTAAGACATAACAAGATTGCATCTTACCTGAAATAGTGAATGTGTAAGTTTATTAGAAGAGGCAACAATCCTTTCCGTTAAATGCCATGGTAGCATCCTAGAATGTACATCATCTCCTATTATCTGTTCAGTTCAACATACATTTATCTGCTTTTGTGTCCTCAACATGAGTCACTGCTACGAAGTACTGACTATTTGAATATATTTGCTGTTCGAGGGCTTCTTGGCATTACGCATAGAAGTTAACAGTGGTCAGTGCACATTTGGAATAATGAGATCTTGTGCATGTGCGTGCTGTCACTTCAGTCACATCCGACTATTTGCAACCCTATTGACTATCCCCCGCCAGGCTCCTCTGTCCATGGTGATTCTCTAGGCAAGAACAGTAGAGTGGGTTGACACGTCCTCCTCCAGGGGATCTTCCTCACCCAGGGATCGAACCTGAGTCTCTTATGCCTCCTGCTCAGATGGTAATGAGATCTTGCTGCTGCTGCTGCTAAGTTGCTTCAGTCGTGTCCAACTCTGCGCGACCCCATAGACGGCAGCCCAGGAGGCTCCCCCGTCCCTGGGATTCTCCAGGCAAGAACACTGGAGTGGGTTGTCATTTCCTTCTCCAGTGCATGAAAGTGAAAAGTCAAAGTGAAGTCGCTCAGTGGTGTCCGACTCTTCACGACCCCATGGACTGCAGCCTACCAGGCTTCTCCATCCATGGGATTTTCCAGGCAAGAGTACTGGAGTGGGGTACCATTGCCTTCTCCAAGAGAATGAAGTTTAATTTAGCAAGAGGATGAACAGAAAATTTCTTCACAGAAAGGCCAAACAAGATGTACATGCCTAGCTGTAAAGGCAGAGAAAGCTGATTTTTATCTATTGCAGGTGGCCTGGGACCTGCTCAGGATTGTCAGTCCTGCCCCTTGGGTCCAAGCCTACCTGATTTCTGCACATTGGAAAAGCCTGGATTTTTCCCTCTGGTTTCTTTCAGGACCTAGAGCCTGTCCTTTCCAGTGATGGGTTTCTTTTCCTTCCACACCATGCCCTCTTTCCTCGTAGACCAATAGGAGTACCTCTGTTGGAGAGGAAGAAAAGACTGACCTGTCGACATGGTTGTAACATAGCTAATTCTTGTTGACTTCACATTATGAAGATTTCACAGCTTATTTTAGAGCTTGCCTTCCAGAGGGCAGTCAAGTTACTTTAGGCCTATTATGGATGAATCCAGGTTTATGGGGTATAACATACAATTTGCCTAAAGCAAAAGTGTATCAGATTACAAGTACAAACCTTCAGAGCCCTGGAAGAGGCCCAGACACATTGAGAGGCCCTCAGGCTTAAGCTTCATTGGCTTCCTGGTAAATCTGCTTATGAGTTCAGTCCTGATCATTCCTGGAATGAGAGCAGCTTTAGGAAATTCTGATCATCTGAGGGAGCAGGTTGGGGTGGAGGTGGCAGTGGGACCAATGATTATCAATCAGTCAAATAAGTCCTCTTTTTGGTGGTGGAGTTTTAACTCTATACAACACTGAGACAAAAAAAATGAATGGGTCTTATGAGCCACCACATTGGTTGAAATGTAGTTTCAAGCATCTGCTCAAATTGAAGAGCTCTGCATTAAAGTCAGATTAAAATGTGTGTGTTTCAGATGGCTGCTGATACAGGGAATCTGCAGGTGCAGTTTGGATATAGTTATGATTTGAATAGAAATGCAAATCCAATGAATACACATATCAGAGCATATCATGGTGCTTTCTATACACCTGAAGCTCTGGCATTAATGATAGAGTTTATGAAATGATGTAAAATGAAATATGAAAGTGTGAGGTGGGTTTTTTTTATGAGAGTAGAAATAATGGCAGCGGAGGTACTACAAGCAACTCTTGATTATCTGGGGGAAGATTGTAAGTTTTGCCGTTCTGTGCAAATCAAACTAAATTAACAAAGTAGAGGAATGGTTGACTGCATTTATAGGAAAATTAATGGCACAGTTACAATTGCTTGGGGGAATAGTGAGTTCTTTGTTGGTGGTGACTTGGTAATTGTAAAATAGATAATTCATAATCTGTCTTATGCCCTGTCAAACCACTCAGCTTTGAGCCAGTAGTAGATCTGAGCTTGGTGTGAATTGCCTTGGACCTGCTATTTATTTGTTTTTTATTGGAGTATAATTGATTTACAATGTTGTGTGACTGTCTGTTGTACAGTGAAGTGAATCAGATATGTGTGTGTGTGTGTGTGTGTGTGTGTGCACGTCCCCTCCCTCTTGAACCTCCGCCCCACTCACATCCCTATCCCAGCCCTCCAGGTTATCACAGAGCAGAGCTGAGCTCCCTGTGCCATACAGCAGCTTCCCATTAAGCATCTGTTTTACACGTGGCAGTGCTTATATGTCAGTGCCAGTCTCCCAATTCTGGACCCACTTTTAAAATACCAATAACTGGTCCCACCTCCACAGATTCTGACTTGATTGGTCTGGGTACATCCTGGGCATCCGGATTTTTAAAGTTCCCCAGGTGATATCTGGCCCTGGATGGAGCCAAGGTGGAGAACCACTGAACTAGCTGGAGAAGGTGTATTTATTCCTTCTCTGGTTGTAGCATGCCTACTGAAAGTATCCTAGTCTGAGACATATTTTCTATTTTTTTCCAGCATAATATAAAATCCATTTTTTAAAATGTCTTAATATAGCTAGTTGAAGTTTGGAAGACAGCCTGTATCTGATTTATATTTTTAATGAAAACACTATTATCACTATTATTAGTGAAAAACAAAGAGCTTTGGCAAACCAGATGTAACTGAAAATGACTCCAAGTCTTATTTTAAATTATTTATTTTTAGGTTGCACGTGTACAACATTGTATATAATACTTCAACTTCTGTATTCACTACTGTGTGCTCACCACAGAAAGTTTCCATCCATCACTGTACAGCTGACCCCCTTTAACCATTGTACCATCCCCAATGTCCCTTTCCCCTTGATAACCATTACTCTGTACTATGTTCATTTCTGTTATGTTTGGTTTAGTTGTTTATTTTATTTTTTATATTCCTCATATGAGTAAAAACATATGGCATTTGTCTTTTTCCATCTGACTTATTTCACTTAGCATAATACCCTCAAGGTCTATCCATGCTGTTTCATCTCTTTTTTTTATGTCTGAATAGTATTGTGTTGTACACATATACTGCATCATTATCCATTCATCCATTGATGAGCACTTAGGTTGTGTCTATATCTTGGCTATTACAAATAATGCTACACTGAATATAGGGGTGCATATGTCTTTTTGAATTAGTATCTTCATTTTCTTTGGATAAATACTCAGAAATGGAATAACTGGCGTATGTGGTGACTCTAGTCTTAATTTTTGAGGAATCTCCATACTGTCTTCCACAGTAGCTGTGCCAATTTACATTCCCACCACCAGTGTTTGTGTCCCCTTTCTCATCATTCTTACCAACACTTGTTATTTCCTGTCTTTTTGATCATAGTCATTTAAACAAATGTGAGGTGATATGCCACTGTGATTTTGACTAGCATTTCCCTAATAATTAGTGATGTTGAACATTATTTCACGTGCCTACTGGCCACTGTATGTCTTTGGAAAAATGTCTACTTAGGTCCTCTGCCCACTTTTTAATAGAGGTGTTTGTTTAATTGTTGTTGAGTTGTGTGTTTTTTAAAAAAATGTTTTCCTCTAATTTTCAGCTCTGCTTCTATCATAGATTCTTTTATTTATTTTCTTTGACTGCACTGTCCAGCTTATGGGATCTTGGGTTTCCCAACCCAGGATCAAACCCAGACCCCCAGCAGGGAAAATGTGAAGTCCTAACCACTGGATCACCAGGGAATTCCCTTCATGAGTTTCTTTATATACATGTTGAATATTAAACTTTTATTGCATATGAAAGTGAAAGTAAAGTGAAGTCGCTCAGTCGTGTCCTACTCTTTGCGACGCCATGGACTGTAGCCCACCAGGCCCCTCCATCCATGGGATTCTCCAGGCAAGAATACTGGAGTGGGTTGTCGTTTCCTTCTCCATTATTGCATATATGATTTGCAAATATCTTCTCCCATTCAGTAGGTTGTTCTTTTTGTTTTGCTGATGGTTTCCTTTGCTGTGCAGTTTTTTAGCTTGATGTAGTTTTTGTTTATTTTTGCTTTTGTTTCTGTTACCTCAGGAGACGTATCCAGAAAGATATTGCTAAGACCAATGTTAAAGAATGTACCACATATGTTTTTTCCTAGGGGGTCTGTGATTTTAAGTCTTATATTCAAGTCTTTAATCCATTTTGAGTTGATTTTTGTGTATGGAGTAGAAGAGTGGTCTAGTTTCAATATTTTGCATATGGCTGTCCAGCTTTCCCAATACCACTTAAAGAAGAGACTGCCTTTTCTCCCATTGTATGTTCTTTGCTTCTTTGTCATAAATTAATTGTCCATATATATGTAGGTTTATCCTGGACTCTTAATTCTGTGTCATTAATCTGTGTCTATTTTTCCGCCAGTGTCATGCTGTTTTGATTACTATAGCTTCGTACAGATAAACTTCACTTTACTACACTTTGCTTTATTGTGCTTCACAAATTCAATACTTTTTACAAGTTGAAGATTTTTGGCAACCATGTGTCAAGAAAGTCTATCAGTGCCATCTTTCCAATAACATTTGCTCACTTCATGCCTCCGTGTCACGTTTTGGTAATCCTCACAATATTTTTAACTTTTTTTATCATTATATTTATTACGGTGATCTATGATCAGTAACTTTTGATGTTACCATTTAATTTGGGGGTGGTCCATGAACCATACCAATATAAAGATGGTGAACTCAGTCAATAAATGTGTGTATTCTGGCTGCTCTATACCTGCCATTCCTGTCTCTCACTTTCCTCAGGTTTCCCTGTTCCCTGAGATACAAGAGTATTGACATTAGGCCAATTAATAATCCTGCAGTGGCCTCTTAAGTGTTTAAGTGAAAGGAAGAGTCACACGTCTCTTGCTTTAAATCAAAAGCTAGAAATGATTAAATTTATTTAATAATTATAAATTATTAAATTTATTTATTTTACATGTCAAAAACCAAGATATGCTGAAAGATAGGTCTCTTGTAGCAGTTAACCAACTTGCGAGTGCAAAGGAAAAGTTCTTAAAGGAAATTAAAAGTGCTACTCCAGTGAACACATGAATGATAAGAAAGCAAAACAGTCTTATTGCTGATATGGAGAAAGTTTTAGTGGTCTGGATAGAAGATCAAACCAGCTGCTGCTGTTAAGTCACTTCAGTCGTGTCTGACTCTGTGCGACCCCATAGACGGCAGCCCACCTGGCTCCTCCGTCCCTGGGATTCTCCAGGCAAGAACACTGGAGTGGGTTGCCATTTCCTTCTCCAATGCATGCATGCATGCTAAGTCGCTTCAGTCGTGTCTGACTCTGTGTGACCCCATGGACAGCAGCCCACCAGGCTCCTCTGTCCACGGGATTCTCTAGGCAAGAATACTGGAGTGGGTTGCCATTTCCTTCTCCATAAACCAGCTGCTGCATGCATGCTAAGTCGTTTCAGTCATATCCAACTCCATGTAACCCTGTGGACTGTAGCTTTGCCAGGCTCCTTTGTCCATGGGATTCTCTAGGCAAGAATACTGGAGTTGGTTGCCATGTCTTCCTCTAGGGAATTGTCCTGACTCAGGAATTAAACCTGCCTCTCTTGTGTCTCCTGCATTGGTAGGTAGGTAGATTCTTTACAACTAGCACCACCTGGGAAGCCCCAAACCAGCTTCAACATTCCCAAAGCCTAATCTAGAACAAGGCCCTAACTTTCTTCAGTTCTTTGAAGAGTGAGAGAGGTGAGGAAGCTATAGAAGAAAAATCTGAAGCTAGCAAATGTTGGTTCATGAAGTTGGAAAAAAAAGAAATTGACTCCATAACATAAAAGTGCAAGGTGAAGCAGCAAGTGCTGATAATAGAAGCCACAGCAAGTTATCCAGAAGACTTAGCTAAGATCATTGCTGAAGGTGGTGGAAACACTAAACCACAGATTTTCAGTGCAAGTGAAACAGCCTTCTATTAGAAGATGATGCCATCTAGGATTTTCACAGCCATAGAGGAGAAGTTAGTGCCTGGCTTCAAAGGACAAGCTGACTCCTGTTAGGCACTAATGCAGCTGGTGACTTGAAGTTATAGCCAGTGCTCATGTACCATTCCAAAAATCTAGGGCCCTTAAGAAGTATGCTATATCTACTCTGCCTGTGATCTGTAAATGGCACAACAGAGCCTGGATGGCAGCACATATATTTATATCATGATTTACTGAATACTTTAAGCCCATTGCTTAGAAGAAAAGATTCATCTCTAAATAATGCTGCTCATTGATAATGCACCTGGTCACTGAAAAGCTCGGATGAAGACCTACAACGAGGTTCACGTTGTCTTCATGCTTGCTAACACAGCATCCATTCTGCAGCCTGTAGAGGAAGGAGTCATTTTGACTTTCAAGTCGTATTATTTAAGAATTACATTTTGTGAAGCTATAGTGCCATACATAGTGATTCTTCTGATGGATCTGGGAGGGTAAGTTGAAAACTTTCTGTAAAGTGTTCACCTTTCTAGATGTGATTAAGAACATTCATGAGTCATGGGAAAAGCTCAAGATTATCAGGAATTTGGAAGAAGTAGATTCTAACCTTCGTGGATGACTGTGAGGGATTCAAGACTTCAGTGGAGGAAGCCACTGCAAATGTGGTTGGAAATAGCACAAGAACTAGAATTGGAAGTGGAGTCTGAAGATGTGACTGACTGAGCTGCAATCTCATGATAAAACTTGAACAGATGAGGAGATACTGGGTATAAAGGAGCAAAGAAAGTGTTTCCTGAGATAGAATCTACACTGTTTGAAGATGCTGGGAAGATTGTTGAATGTCTTGACAACAAAGGATTTAGAATATGACATAAATTTAGTTGATGAAGCGGCAGCAGGGTTTGAGAGAACTGACTCCAGTTTTGAAAGAAGCTCTGCTATGAGTAAAATGCTATCAAACAGCATTGCATACTACAGAGAAATCGTTGGTGAAGCGAAGAGTCAGTCGATGTGGCAAACTTCATGTTTGTCTTATTTTTTTAAATTGTCACAGCCTTCAGCAACTGGTCAGTCAGCAGCCATCAACGCTGACGCAAGACCCTCCACCAGCAAAAGAATTATCAATTGCTGAAGACTCAGATGATGATGAACACCTTTTAGCAATAAAGTGTTTTTAATTAAGGTATGCACATTATTTTTTTATACCTAATGCATATTTAGTAGACTATAGTATGATGTCAATGTAATTTTTCTATTCACTGGGAAACTGAAAAGATTGTGTGACTTACTTTATTGCAATATCCAATTTTTTGCTGTGGTCTGAAACTGAACCTGCAATATCTCCAAGGTATGCCCGAAGTATAATTTTTTATTTGTTTATTTTGGGGGGTGTTTAGTCTTCATTGCTGTGCATGGGCTTTCTCTAGCTGTGATGAGCAGGGCCTTCTCATGGCAGTGGCTTCTCTCACTGCAGACCACAAGCTCTAAGTTTATGGCCTTCAGTAGCTGTAGCACGTGGTCTTAGTTGCCCCAAGGCATGTGGGATCTTCCTGGACCAGGGATGGAAGCCGTGTCCCCTGTATTGGCAGGTGAATTCCTAACCACTGGACCACCAGGAAAGTCCTGAAGTATAATTTGAAATCAAAGTGTGTGATACCTCCAGATTTGTTCTTTTTTCTCAGGATTGCTTTGGTTTTGGGGTCTTTTGTGGTTCTGTATAAGGGTTCCTAGGTGATGCTAGTGGAAAATAACCCACCTGCCAATGGAGGAGACATAAGAGACGTAGGTTTGATCCCCATGTCAGGAAGATGCCCTGAAAGAGGAAATGGCAACCCCCACCCCAGTATGTTTGCCTGGAGAATCCCATGGACAGAGGAGCCTAGTGGGCTTCAGTCCATGGAGTCACAAAGATAAGACTAAAGCAACGCAACATGCACAGCACGCACGTGGTTCTATACAAATTTTGAGATTTTCATCCTGTTTTTGTGAAAAAGAGTGTTGAGATTTTGATAGGAATTGCATTGAATCATAGATTGCTTTAGGTAATATGGACATTTTAACAATGTCAAACCATAAGACATTATTGAATTTGAAGGAGACACAAAGAAATGGAAAGATATTCTGTGCTCATGGATTCCAGTCTTATTTTTAGATGCATGCACACAGAGACTGGAATTAAAATTTTGTAACTGAGAAGTTTCATCTGTGTTAAAGTTTTGTATTTGTTATTGAAGTATAGTTGGTTTACAGTGCTGTGCTAGTTTCTGGTGTACAGCAACGTGAATATACATATTCTTTTCCATTATAGGCAAGATACCGAATATAGTCCCTTGTGCTATATAGTAGGGCCTTGCTGTTTATTTTATACATAGTAGTTCATGTCTGCTAACCCCAGACTCCTAATTTATCCCTGTTAACTAGTCTGAGCCTGCAGAACAGCTAGGGATGCTCATGTCAGGAGGCCATTGCGTTCTCTTCCTGGCAGGGTGCCCGCAGCAAGCCAGATCACATGGAGCGCCTCCTCTGCCCATCAGTGTTTTTGATAAGCCTTTCAAGCAGACCCAGGTCCTTGTTCCAGCTGGCCTGAGCACCCTCTTTCCTGACCATGTTGTGTTGCCAAGTTCTCCTTCTTTGTGCTGCCCTTTCCTGAACTCTGCGAAGATCATTCTTCTCTCTGGCTGTCTCTCCGCAGCCAAGATACAATGCAGTTGATTATGTCTTTTCACTTTTTGATGTGGTCACGTTGCTTAATTGCTGCTTGACTGCAGTACAGTTTCATCCACTTCGGGGCCAGGCAGGTGACCGAAAGACGGAGTTGAAGAGCTGATACCATGTGAAAAAGGGGCAGCTGCTGCTCAGCTCGTTCTGATTTTGGCCAAGATAGATTAGGGCTGTCACATCTGTTTTCTTTCATTCTTTTCTTTTTTAAGGAAAACCCAGAAATCTGGATGTTTATATTGAAAATCCTATTTGTAAGTGGGAAGTGAATTCATACTCTTAAAAAACTACTATCCAGGCCAAGCAGAATCCTTCTGTGGACCACGTATGGCTGTGAGTCGCCAGTATGTGACCTCAGATGTACTGTAATCATTTACAGCCGGGGTTGTGGGTTGATCCAGATAAGAGCTCTTGAGATATACCTGAGTAGTACCAATGGACTCCCGAACCTCCCCAGTCCTCCTTCCCTAAAACTATTTCTTATTTCTTTGGTCAGGCTATTTTATAAGAAATCCATCTCTTCTTGTCCACTGTGGCTTGACAACTTTTGCTTCCACAGCATAGTATTATCTCATTGTCACCCTTTCACCATGGAGGGGATTCAGGGACTGTCTTTCTTATTTTATATTTTTGAAGTAAGTGTGAGACTCGAGAGTGATGGAGGGCTTGGCTCATGTTCTCACGGTGCCTGAGAATGAGGCTCAGATCTGTTCCTACCACACTGCTGCCCTGTTACTGCCTCTGATTTCACATTTACTTCAAAAGAACAAGATCTTGGGAAACTTCAGTGATGCAATATCCTTGATCCTGTCTTCGTCTGCAGCATACCCATTTCTTCCCATCTTCTTTCCACCTTTGTGTCCACCTGGCATTCACCTGACAGATTCAGCAGCACGATAACTCCAGAGAGACATGCACGGATAAAATTAGTTATCTGTGGGTAGAGTCTTACTTGGCTAGCAACATTGAGGGACTGTGATTTCTTTCAAGGGATTGCAGAAACCGAGTCTTCATACTATGATATACCATGTGAAAAAGGGGCAGCTACCGCTCAGCTCATTCTGATTTTGGCCAAGACAGATTAAGGCTGTCACATCTGTTTTCTTTCATTCTTTTCTTTTTTAAGGAAAACTCAGAAATCTGGATGTTTGGTCAGACGAGGTTATTTATCTTGGTATTGAGAATTGGATTAAATTTGCAGTAAGATACTGATTGGGTTTCCCAAGTATCTCAGTGGTAAAGAATCCACCTGCAATGCAGGAGACGAGGTTTCAATCCCTGGGTCAGGAAGATCCCCTGGAGAAGGAAATGGCAACCCATGCCAGTATTCTCACCTGGGAAATCTCATGAACAGAGGAGCCTAGCGGGCTATATAGTCCATGGGGTTGCAAAGAGTTGCGTCAGACATGACTTCTCGAGTAAACAACAAGATATTGATTACTATGAATTATTCAATACATTAATGTTACACGTGTACCCCACTGTCTGTTTTTTCTTTTCAAGATTGGTGAGAACACACAGCTCTGAATTGTTTAGCTATTTAGTGAGTGAACTTATAAGAAATGCACAGAATACAGGTTTTTGCTAACATTGTTTGTCTTATATGAACAGAGGAGACTAGCGGGCTATATAGTCCATGGGGTTGCAAAGAGTTGCATCAGACATGACTTCTCGAGTAAACAACAAGATATTGATTACTATGAATTATTCAATACATTAATGTTACACGTGTACCCCACTGTCTGTTTTTTCTTTTCAAGATTGGTGAGAACACACAGCTCTGAATTGTTTAGCTATTTAGTGAGTGAACTTATAAGAAATGCACAGAATACAGGTTTTTGCTAACATTGTTTGTCTTACTGGCATTTATGTGGCTTGTGGCTTCACAAGTGCTAGGAAGACCTGAAGAGGCAACTTAATAACATGTAATTAACCTGTTTTATCTTGTGAATACATCATAGTTGTGGATAATTTTTGTGGACGATCTCTCAAAGTTGCACCCACATCTTCCAAACCCCTATCCTTTGCTGCCCTGTTGGGCATTTCTCTATGCAAATCGAGTGGAATGTATGTATTGTCAACATCAGGATCACAACAACAATCAAATTACATAGTTCATAGGATATACTATATACCAATCACTGTCCTAAGTTTTACATATGTTAACTGGTATGTGAAGTAGTTACTATTATTATACCACTTTTCCAGTAGAGGAAATTAAGATACAGAGAGTTAAATAAGTTACCTAAGGTCACGTAGGTAGTAGGTGGCAGATTTGGATAATATCATCTGGCTAATGAAAAGAGGACCTACGAGTTCCATTACCAATCCCCACCATGTTATTTGGAGAAGGATATGAATGTGGGTGGTCTGGTGGTTTTAAAAATACGTCCACAAATTCATACTCCTTCAAGAGACGAAGCTTAATTTCTCTTTCTTTTTGTGAGAACAAGACTTAGTAACTTGTTTCTCGTAAATAAAATTAAGCAGAAGTAATTGTGTGACTCAGAGCCTGGGTCATCAGAGGGCATAATGGCCTCTGTCTTGGTCAGTCTCTTGCTCGGATCACTTGTTTTGGGGGAAACAAGCTTCCTATCATGAGGAGAGGCCCATGAAACCAACAGGAAACTAGAAAGTAGGTCCCCTGCCCAGAGCCTCGTGCGTGAGCTTGGATGTGAATCCTCCAGCCCTAGCTGAGACTTTGGATGACTGCAGCCCTGGTGGACATCTGGCTTGCAACCTCATGAGATACCCTGAGCCTAAGCCACTTCCAAAATCTCATTCTAACAATACTGTATAATAATAAATGTTTGTTATTTTCAGTCCATAAATTTTAGGGTGTTTTGTTGTGTAGCAATAGATAGCCACTGCAGGTGGCATTTTGGTAGCCAGTAACCCTTAGCAAAAATATTCATAATCCAATTGAGTTTAGGGAGAATATTTTCATATTAGAAAGAGAAGCATGGCTGGGCCATTCCTGTAGGACAGAAAACCCTGCACTTATTCCCTAAAAATATTTTGAAATGGAGAGAATATTTCTAGAATTAACATGTGGCTTAAATCTACCCTGTGTTCCATGGTCTCTAAACAGTCTTTCTCTGCTCCCTTCACCTCTAGTGCGCTGAAGTGAATAGACTGGTTTTCTTGTTTGAGAGCAGTTTGATTTGAACCCAACTGTTGCTTAGCAATAGGAAGGAACTTAATGGCTCTACTGTCTTCTGCAAACTGAGAGGGGCCTCCCTGTGTAGCCATTGTCTGTCTGGAATGCCGAATGTAAAACTGTAATTATCATTTTAAGATGACATTGAAGCTGGCCTGTGTGACACATTACACTTACCTTAGCATCTCATCTACCCAGGGGGTTGGAATTTAAGGCCTTTTTGGAGAGAAGATGGTCTCTTGGAACTATGGGGCATTTAGAAGTCTAAGGCAAAGCTCTAAAGAAGCTAGTGAATTCCTTATTGGTAGGTGGTTTGTATTCTCTAAACACTGATTTTGTGGTTCTGGGAATGAAAAGTTGGCTCTTGAGGTGTTGTGACTAGAAACTGGGCCACTGACATTAGGGGAGGGGCTACAGTGGCACAGGGATTCCAGAGAAATTTGGGAGACTAGGAGGGGTGGGAAGTTTAGCTGCCACTGACCTTACCACCTACCCAGCTCTGTTGGAAAGACTCCTAGAAATAGCTGCTTTGGATTTTTAAGGTCTAAGTCTAATCGTTCATCAGAGAGGTTGGTATGGAAATTCAGAAGTCTCTGCCGGGATTAAAAACATTGTTCTTTTCCACTCTTTGGATTAAAAGATGAACAAGTTTATTTGAATTTGTTTAATCTTCAGTTAGTTATATCAGTCTTTCCATGTGCACACTATGCCATACCAGGTATTGTGGAAAGGTAAAAATGAAATAACAGGCATTGCCTCTGCTCTCTAAGAACCGATAAATCCAGTGAAGAGAATAGATGAAGAGGCATACAGTAAATTTCAAACGATCAAGAAGTAAACTCCAGGATACTGATATTCAGTGTAATTATTGGCCATGTTGTTAAATTCTGGACTTGAAAACCGAGAGAACATATCACCTTAGCAAAACAACAAGCCTTCAGTGCATAACCCTGAAAGAAAAGGTTACTATGGTTTCAAAGTATTTCATACACTCTTCCAGTTAGTTTTTGAAAATAGTGGAGCTTTTTTTGTGGGAGGGGAGTTTATTTTTAACTTTGAGACATTTTCCTTTGTATCTTCATGTTACTTGTGTGGTCCCACACTTTCTGATGTGTGTTATAGTCTTAGGAGTTTAGTTGTTTTTACATTAAGCGGAGGCAGTGTCTGTCACACTGGAGTAAATTAACATTACCAGGATTTCCACATGTGCATCAGAATGAGAAGTGATGAAAGTATTATACAAAGTATATTTCAGTGTCTTCGAAAATCAGGAGCCCTAAACCTACAGAAAACCGGAAGTAGACTAGTTGAAGTAGAGTTAAATAGTAGTATCCAGATATGTTTTTGTGTATGTGTCTGGTTTTTTTTTTTTTCCAGTAAATGTAACAAATAGTCACGGGGGCCAGTGAGTGGCAAACAGCTTCTTTTTCAGATGTTATTGAATTCCCAGATATGAAGACTCTGAATGTTGTTATTGTGTTTAGTTGCTAAGTCATGTCAGACTCTTTGCGACCCTGTGGACTGTAGTCTGCCAGGCTCCTCTGTCCATTAAATTCGATGTTTAATCGTGTTGCATTTGAGTGGCAGCAATGCAGATGTTACCTGCCTATAATCCTCCTCCTCTTTACAGACTTTTCTTTGGGATTGCTTCTAATTTTCAAGATCCTGTACATAATTCAGAATTAATTCGAAACAGTAGAGCATCTTAGTTAGGATAAAGCTCCATCTGGCAAATAATGTTACACTACCAGAGTTAGTTCTCCTGATCCGTGTGGATTATGCGGAAAATGAGCCAGACCCCTTTAGAGGCAGGCACGAAAGCTAACAGTCTTGCCTCCATCCTACTTACCCTGCTCACTGCTGTGTTACAGATCCATAGGTGATGTTCTCATTCCTTTTTTCTATCCTAGAAGTTTGGGTTTGAGAACACCTAATGCTGCACCTGACATTTGTGTACTGCCTTACAATTTCAAAGCCCTTTTATAAGGAACAGCATGGGTGTCCATCACAGCAAGATTGGAAAATGGATATATCTTCCTCTTCTAATATGTAGAGAACCAGGCTTAGGGAGGTGAAGCAACTTACAGGCAGTTACAAATTGCAGAATGGGCCCCGAGTCCAAGTCTCTGGGCTCCTGGTCCAGTGCCCATTCCACTAAACCAGGCTACTTTTGCAGAGTGGCATTTTGAGCCACATCTGAAATGTCAAGGGATAGTTGAACTGTTAGTTCTACTTGGTCGCTTAGTCATATCTGACTGTTTGCGACTCTATGGACTGTAACCCACCAGACTCCTCTTTCCGTGGGGATTCTCCAGGCAAGAATACTGGAGTGGTAGCCATGCCCTCCTTCAGGGGATCTTTCTAACCCAGGGATCGAACCCAGGTCTTCTCTTGCATTGCAGGTGGATTCTTTACCAACTGAGCTACTAGGGAAGCCTGTTACTTGGTATCCACTTAATTAATTGGTCTTTCAGTTCAGTTCAGTCCCTCAGTCGTGTCCGACTCTTCGTGACCCCATGAATCACAGCACGCCAGGCCTCCCTGTCCATCACCATCTCCCAGAGTTCACTGAGACTCACGTTCATCGAGTCAGTGATGCCATCCAGCCATCTCATCTGCTGCCGTCCCTTTCTCCTCCTGCCCCCAATCCTTCCCAGCATCAGAGTCTTTTCCAATGAGTCAACTCTTCTCATGAGGTGGCCAAAGTACTGGAGTTTCAGCTTTAGCACCATTCCTTCCAAAGAAATCCCAGGGCTGATCTCCTTCAGAATGGACTGACTGGATCTCCTTGCAGTCCAAGGGACTCTCAAGAGTCTTCTCCAACACCACAGTTCAAAAGCATCAATGCTTCAGCACTCAGCCTTCTTCACAGTCCGACTCACATCCATACATGACCACAGGAAAAACTATAGCCTTGACTAGATGGACCTTAGTCGGCAAAGTAATGTCTCTGCTTTTGAATATACTATCTAGGTTGGTCATAACTTTTCTTCCAAGGAGTAAGCATCTTCTAATTTCATGGCTGCAGTCACCATCTGCAATGATTTTGGAGCCCCTCAAAAAATAAAGTCTGACATTGTTTCCACCGTTTCCCCATCTATTTCCCATGAAGTGATGGGACCGGATGCCATGATCTTCGTTTTCTGAATGTTGAGCTTTAAGCCAACTTTTTCGCTTTCCTCTTTCACTTTCATCAAGAGGCTCTTTAGTTCTTCTTCACTTTCTGCCATAAGGGTGGTGTCATCTGCATACCTGAGGCTATTGCTATTTCTTCCAGCAATCTTGATTCCAGCTTGTGTTTCTTCTAGTCCAGCATTTCTCATGATGTACTATGCATATAAGTTAAATAAACAGGGTGACGGTATACAGCCTTGACAGATTCCTTTTCCTATATGGAACCAGTCTGTTGTTCCATGTCCAGTTCTAACTGTTGCTTCCTGACCTGCATACAGATTTCTCAAGAGGCAGGTTAGGTGGTCTGGTATTTCCATCTCTTTGAGAATTTTCCACAGTTTATTGTGATCCACATAGTCAAAGGCTTTGGCATAGTCAATAAAGCAGAAATAGATGTTTTTCTGGAACTCTCTTGCTTTTTCCATGATCCAGCAGATGTTGGCAATTTGATCTCTGGTTCCTCTGCCTTTTCTAAAACCAGCCTGAACATCAGGAAGTTCACGGTTCACGTACTGCTGAAGCCTGGCTTGGGGAATTTTGAGCATTACTTTACTAGCATGTGAGATGAGTGCAATTGTGCGGTAGTTTGAGCATTTTTTGGCATTGCCTTTCTTTGGGATTGGAATGAAAACTGACCTTTTCTAGTCCTGTGGCCACTGCTGAGTTTTCCAAATGTGCTGGCATTTTGAGTGCAGCACTTTCACAGCATCATCCTTCAAGATTTGAAACAGCTCAACTGGAATTCCATCACCTCCACTAGCTTTGTTCGTAGTGATGCTTTCTAAGGCCCACTTGACTTCACATTCCAGGATGTCTGGCTCTAGATTAGTGATCACATCATCATGATTATCTGAGTCATGAAGATCTTTTTTGTACAGTTCTTCCGTGTATTCTTGCCACCTCTTCTTAATATCTTCTGCTTTTGTTAGATCCATACCATTTCTGTCCTTTGTTGAGCCCATCTTTAATGAGTTTATTTTTTAAAATATTTATTTGGTTGCAGGGGGCCTTAGTTGTGATGCATGGGCTTAGCTGCTCCGCAGTATGTGGAGTCTTAGTTTCCCAAGATGGACCATAACCACGTCCCCTGCATTGCAAAGCAGATGCTTAACCACCAGATCACCAGGGAAGTCCCTTTACAATTTTAATTATTGTGTGTGTGTGTGTGTGCTCAGTTGCTTCAGTCGTGTCCAGCTCTTTGCAACCCTATGGACTGTAGCCCACCAGGCTCCTCCGTCCATGGGATTCTCCAGTCAAGAATCCTGGAGTGGGTCGCCGTGCCCTGCTACAAGGGATCTTCTCAGCCCAGGATTGAACCCAAGTCTCCTGCATTGGCAGAGGGATTCTTTACCACTAGCACCACCTGGGAAGCCCTTTTAATTATTAACCATCTTCAAATATGAGTCTCAGCTTCCTTCCATCTCAGTCACTTCCTATACATAAGGAAGTTTCAAGGATTGCCTTTTCTTTTTAGGGGTTGCCTTTTATTCCTCGTTTAATAGTTTGTGTCTAATTTCTCAGCAGGGCTCAGGGTCTGCCATCAAAACATTCCTGAGGAGGGTTCTCGTATACTGACTGACACACAGAAAGTCAGTTTTTAGGGCTTTGAATGTATTTCTTTGCTTTCCTCAACATTTCTTCAAATAGATATCATGCCAAGCAGAAGAAAACCCGAACTCACAACCAGATTTTACTTATTTACTTTATCATTTTAAAATCCACTCACCACCCACTTCCTTGAAATATTTTTGCCATTCAACGACTTTGATGGTGACTCACAAGCCTTTCATTTTCAAAGATGGGCTGCCCTGTCATTTTCAAATTTTTTAATAGCTTCATGGAGATACATTTTGTATACTGTAAACTCACCCATTTAATGCATGCCATTTAATGGCTTTTAGTATTGCCCTGACATCTTTAATGGAATTCCAATCTGGGTTTTTAAAGCACTCAGGCTGTTTACTGTGGAGAACAGTTCAGTTGGGATCAATGATGGACTCAGGGAGTCTGGACTCACTTGGAACTGTCGGGTGGGTGGAGGATGCAGTGAAGAGGCCCTCTTGCCCTCTTGGTGGAAGTTTACACTCAGGCCTGAGGATTTCACACTTCTGTTCTTACTGTGTCAAGGGTGGGGGAAGGCTGCATGCCCTGTCCTGAGAACGACACTTGCTGGAGAAGCCACCTCTGAGTGCTGGTGCCTGGTGATCTGGCTGTGGGAAAAGAAGGTATTCAGTGAACAGGGACCATGAGGGTCTTGGTGCGAATGCAGTGTTGGTGAGAGCAGTGTGAATGACTCTCCAAGGAGTCAACACTGAAAGTGGTTAAGAGAGTGGATTTTGGTGTCAAAGAAGCCTCTTGTATCTGAGTTCTGCCACTTGCCTAAGCTGTGTGATCTCGGGCAGAATCTCTTAAGTCTGAGTTTTCTCATCTTTGAGAAAAGTGAAGTAATGATTGTACCTCCCTCATAGAGTTGTCACAGGGTTAGATGATTCCCATGCAGTTCTTAGCGTCTGGAACCAGCTAAGCGCTCACTGAGTATTTCCTGCTGTTATTATTGGCAGTTTCTTCTACATAATTTATAAGTGTCTTGAGAACAGGCACTGTTGTGTTTACCATTAGATCTCCAGCCCCTGTCATCATGACAAGCAGAATTACATTGAAATGAATGCATTCTTCTGTTGCCCATTCATTCTGTCTCTTTCTGCTTCACTTACGTGTGTGCATGTATACACACACACACAAACACATACATGTATACCATGCCCCCTACTGACTACTTTTCCAGGGCAAGAATTAGTAAAATCACTGCAGAAGAGTATTAATTGTGTGTCCTCCCATAGTCATCTGATAAAAGGAGTGTAGTTTCTGGGCACAATCAAGAGGCGTGGAGATGTTTGTAAAGTAAATCTATGCTGTATAATGGTATTCACTCAGCTGACTCTTGTATATTGTGACAGATAACTGGCGAGAGAAGAGGTGAGCAACGCACCAGAACGTTTTTATAGTAGTAATAGTAGATGGTGCTTAGAATTTGCACTGGATGGTTCCAGGAGAGGGAGGAGTCTGAGAAATATTAGTGTAGACATTTTTGATACATAGTACCCAGTGGAGAAGAGAGAAGCCATGCAAACAGTTAAGTTGCAAGTCCAAGGCCTGAAAAATGGAGTTAACAGTATAATGATCTCAGTTCACAATTAGCTAAGTGTTAGGTGTCAGCAAGAAATCTAAGTGGGGAGAACCAAAGAGAAGGGAATAACACACTTCCCAGATGAGTTTGTCTGGCCCCTTGCCACCCTAGAGAGGTGTCCCCTGAGCTTATTTATTTATGCCTCCTGTCTTTTAAGAAAGGACTTGAGCAGGTGTCCCCACCCCCTAGGCTATGGACCAGTTAGGAATGGGGCCACATAGCTGGAGATGAGCAGCAGGCGAGCGTGTGAGTGAAGCTTTATCTGCCACCCTGCATCACTCCCCATTGCTCACACTGCTCCCTGAACCACACACCCCACTCCCTCATCCATGGAAAAATTGTCTTCCACGAAACCCGTCCCTGGTGCCAGAAAGGTTGGGGATCACTGGGCTTGAGGCTAATCCCTGGCTGCACAGCAAGTCTGAAGATGTTGTCCAGGCTCCATTCTGGATACAGTCCAAGGAAAACTGAGTGTTGGTCCATAGGGAACTGGTATCTTAATAATGGAACTTACATTTGCAACCTTCTATCCTCAAAGTGTCACACATCCTGGCAAACAGATCGTGAGCAGTGTTGCCACTATTAAAGGCGAGGTCATCTGACATGATGTTTGCTTCTGGCACTGTCTGTACTTTTCAGGGGCTCAAGGGGCTGGTGCACAGATTGCCTGTTAGCCTCAAACTCTGGGTTATGTTACTTACTAGCTCCTTGGGGCATCAGTTTCCTCACCATTAAAAAAGAACAATTGTGTTTAGTTTAATGGAACTTTGAAAATTAACTCATTTGTTCCCCAACACAGTGATAATCAGAAAGAAAGGGGCTCCATGAAGTCAAATTTGAGGTATGGGTTGCAGGATGGCAAATGAAAGAAGCTTGCATTTCCTGGGGCTTCAAGCTTGTTGGCACCTTCCTTCTGCTTGGTTGTTCTGTACTAGAAAGAGATGATTCTGTAAGATAGAGAGAATCTGAGAGCAGAAAGACAAGAAGTCTGGGGTCAAGAGGAATATCTCCAATATGACTGAATAGCTTTCTTTCACCTACTACGGTCAGTTCTGGTATTTTCTTAAGTAACGGCTCCTTGAGACTTTCCCTGACACTGCCCCAGCCATGCCAATCACAGGTCCAGCTGCTGAAACTGACATTCCCATGGACGATTTTCATAGGTACTGCTGGGATCATATCCAGGGTTGGACTCAGCCATGCTGGTACTGTGATCATGTACATGCTCCAGAATAGTTCCCATTGTGGTTCAGTTCAGTTTATGATAGCTTTCAGTTCTGTTAATTTTCATGCATAATAACTATAACATTAGATTCATTTATGTAGAAATATTGGGAACACTGGATTTTTTTGTAGTTAGAAGGATCTTGAGAAGCAGTACTAAGTCTATGAAATGAAGAGATATTTTGTTCAAATTCAAATAAAGATCATAGGTGCTAAACTCAGCCTTTGGACAGTTATTGCTAACAATTTGAAAGTGAAAAGTGAAAGTGAAGTTGCTTAGTCGTGTCCTACTCTTTGTGACCCCATGGACTGTAGCCTACTTGGCTCCTCCGTCCATAGGATTTTCCAGGCAAGAATGCTAGAGTGGGTTTCCATTTCCTTCTCCAGGGGATCTTCCCAACCCAGGGATCAAACCCATGTCTCCCGCACTGTACGCAGACGCTTTACCATCTGAGCCACCAGGGAAGTCACCAGTAATTTGAAGCTGTCACTAAAATGCTCTTTTTGGCAATGTATGAAATGGCTTATCATACCTAAAAAAGAGGACAGGATATTCATATTAAGTTATTCTTTTTCTGTCCAACTATAAGTAGGTAAGCTTTTTGGTAGTATATGATTCCCTTCCCACCACAGAGTTGTCAGATTCAGAAATAAGCTGGCTTTATCTACTACAGATGAAAAAATTGAATTATTAATTTAAAATGTTCATCAAAAGAAAATCCCAGACCTAGATAGATGGGTTCTGAGGTGATTTCTACCAAACGTTTAAAGAATAAATAATGTCAGTGCATCACAGAATCTTCTAAGAAGTAGAGGAGAAAACACTTTTCAACTCATTTTATGAGGCCAGTATTATCATGGTACCAAAACCAGAGAAAGACACAAGAAGAAAATAAAACTGTAGAGAAATAGCCTTTATGAACATAAAATGCAAAATTTCTCTGTAAAATGTTAGCAAACCAAATCCAACAGCTTATGAAAAGTATTAAACATCACACATAAATACATTTTATCTCAGGAATGGGAAATTGGCTTATCAGAAAATCAATTATATAATACATCATATAAACTGTCTCTTATACACATCTGGATCAAACCCATGTCTCTTGTCAGTGCATCACAGAATCTTCTAAGAAGTAGAGGAGAAAACACTTTTCAACTCATTTTATGAGGCCAGTATTATCATGGTACCAAAACCAGAGAAAGACACAAGAAGAAAATAAAACTGTAGAGAAATAGCCTTTATGAACATAAAATGCAAAATTTCTCTGTAAAATGTTAGCAAACCAAATCCAACAGCTTATGAAAAGTATTAAACATCACACATAAATACATTTTATCTCAGGAATGGGAAATTGGCTTATCAGAAAATCAATTATATAATACATCATATAAATATAATAAAGGGTAAAAGTCATTTGATTATCTTTATAGAAACGGAGAAAACATTTCATATGATCCAACCAAGAAAGGCAATTCCTTAGTCTGATAAAAGTCATCTATGGAAAATATACAGCTCACATCTTACTTAATGGTGAAAGACTGAATGCTTTCCTGCTAATATCAAGAACAATTTGAAGGGTATCTGGCCACTTCTATTCAGCTCTTCACTGGAGTATTTTTCCTGAGGTTGGTGGAGGGGGCAGAGGGAGATAATATAAAGGCATCCTGATTGGAAGAAAGGAAGGAGGTAAAACTATCATTATTCATAGATGACATGATCTTCTATGTAGAAAACTATAAGAAAATCTACCAGAACTGATAAACAAGTTAAGCAAGCTTGCAGAATGTAAGATCAATATGTAAAAGTCAATTGTATGTTGTATACTAACAGTGAACTTAATGAAATTAAGAAAACAATTCTATTCACAAAGCATGAAAAAGAATTAAATACTTAGGAATAAATTTAATAAAAGAAGTGAAAGACTTGTGTACTATAATGTCCAGAACAATACTGAGAGAAATTGATGGAGAGGTTCAAAGCTCACTGACTAGAAGGTTATTTTCCCAAACTGATCTATAATATATTAAGCACGGTTCATATCAAAACTAACAGGTTTGTTTCCAGAAATTGACAAGCTGATCCTAAATTCATAGCTTTAAATGTACATTTATTTTTGCTTTCATTTTTATAGGATGCTAACATTTATATGGAAATGCAAAGACTCAGAATAGCAAAGACAATTTTGAAAAATAAGAACTCAATTGGAAAGCTTCTATTTCCTGATTTCAACACTTAATAGAAAACTATAGTTTGCAAGAAACTAGGGTAATGGCGTAAGAATAGTCATATACTTCAATGAAATGCAAATAGGAGTCTAGAATTAAGCCCCCAAATTTATGGTCCAATGATTAAAAAAAAAAAAAAGTACCAAAGTAATTCAATGGGAGAAAAGATAGTCTTTTTCACCAAATGGTGTTGGAGCAATGGCTGGCTACAAGCAAAAAGGTTAACTTAATCCTAACTGTGAAGGCTAAAATTATGAGCTTTAGTAAGAAGTATAGGAAAAAGTCTTAGTGCTTTGGATTGGGCAAAGAGTTTTCAGATACAGCATCAAGTACAAGATTGATAAGTGAAAAAATTTATAAATTAGACTTCATAAAAATTGAAAGCTTTGTACTTCAGAGGACACCATCAAGAAAGCAAAAAAGACAACTTGTAGAGAAATGGGAGGAAATATTTGCAAATCATATATTTGATGAAGGACCTCTAACTAGAATATATAAAGAACTTAAGAAGAAGAAGAAGAAGACAAACTGCTTAAGTAAAAGTGGGTAGAAGATTTGAATTTGAATAGATAGAAAGAAAATCAAGAAATGGCTAAAAAACACATGAAAAGATGCTCATTAGTCATTAGGGAAAATACAAGTTAAAACTGCAATGAGGTACTACTTAATACCCATCAGAAATTGACCAAAAAAAAAAAAAAAAGCATCAATGAGAATGTGGAAAAATATTGCTGATGAAAAAGTAAAACAGATCAACTACTTTGGAAAGCAGTTTGCCAGTCTCTTAAAATGCTTAATGTATTAAGTTTATCTTATGATCCAGCAATTTGGGCTGGAGATCCTGTGTTCTTGCTTAGATAATCCCATGGACAGAGGAGTCTAGAGGGACAGTCCATAGTGTTGCAAAGAGTCAGACACAACTGAGTGACTGAGCATTTATGCATGCACGCACTAGGCATCTACACAAGAAAAATGAAGCCATGAGAGTGAAGTCGCTCAGTCATGTCTGACTCTTTGCAACCCCATGGACGGTAGCCCACCAGGCTCCTCCATCCATGAGATTCTCCAGGCAAGAGTACTGGAGTGGGCTGCCATTTCCTTCTCCAGGTGATCTTCCCAACCCGGGGATTGAACCCAAGTCTTCCTCATTGCAGGCAGACACTTTAGCCTCTGAGCCACCAGGGAAGCCCAATCAAGAGTACTGGAGCGGGTTCCCATTTCCTTCTCCAGGGAATCTTCCCAAACCGGGGATTGAACCCAAGTCTTCCGCATTCCAGGCAGACACTTTAACCTCTGATGGAAAAGTAAAACAGATCAACTACTTTGGAAAGCAGTTTGCCAGGCAGACACTTTAACCTCTGAGCCACCAGGGAAGTCCCATATATTCACAGAAAGACTTGTATAGGAATGATTATAGCAGCATTATTTATAATAGCCCCAAATTAGAGACAGACCAAATGTCCATCAACAAGTGAATGGATAAACAAATGTGATATTTTCATACAATAGAATATTATTCCACAAGAAAAAAGAATGATTGATTGATACATGGTACAACATGTATGCATGCATGTTAAGTCACTTCAGTTGTGTTCGACTCTTTGCAACCCTATGGACTGTAGCACGCCAGGCTCCTCTGTCCATGGGATTCTCCAGGCAAGAATCCTGGAGTGGGTTGCCATGCCCTCCCCTAAGGAATCTTCCCAACCCAGGGATCAAATCCTCATCTCTTACTTCGGCAGACAGGTTCGCTACTGCTGGTGCCACCTGGAAAGCCTGTTACAGCATGGATCAATTCAGTTCAGTAGCTCAGACCTTTAGTCAGTTCAGTCACTCAGTCGTGTCCAACTCTTTGTGACCCCATGGACCACAGCACGCCAGGCCTCCCGGTCCATCACCAACTCCCAGAGTTTACTCAAACCCATGTCCATTGGGTCAGAGATGCCATCCAACCATCTCATCCTCTGTGTCCCCTTCTCCTGCCTTCAATCTTTCCCAGTGTCAGGGTCTTTTCAAATGAGTCAGTTCTTCACATCAGGTGGCCAAAGTATTGGAGTTTCAGCTTTAACATCAGTCCTTCCAATGAGTATTCAACACTGATCTCCTTGCAGTCCAAGGGACTCTCAAGAGTCTTCTCCAACATCACAGTTTAAAAGCATCAGTTCTTTGGTGCTCAGCTTTCTTTATAGTCCATGTACATTCATACATGACCACTGGAAATACCATAGCTTTGACTAGATGGACCTTCATTGGCAAAGTAATGTCTCTGCTTTTTAATATGCTGTCTAGGCTGCTCATAACTTTTCTTCCAAGGAGCAAGCATCTTTTAATTTCCTGGCGGCAGTTACCATCTGCAGTGATTTTGGAGCCTAAAAAAGTAAAGTCTGCTACTGTTTCCATTGTTTCCCCATCTATTTGCCATGAAGTGATGGGACCGGATGCCATGATCTTCGTTTTCTGAATGTTGAGCTTTAAGCCAACTTTTTCACTCCCCTATTTCACTTTCATCAAGAGGCTCTTTAGTTCCTCTTCACTTTCTGCCATAAAAGTGGTGTCATCTGCATATCTGAGGTTACTGATATTTCTCCCAGCAATCTTGATTCCAGCTTGTACTTCATCCAGTCCAACATTTCTCATGATGTACTCTGCATATAAGTTATATAAGCAGGGTGACAATATACAGCCTTGATGTACTCCCTTTCCTATTTGGAACCAGTCTGCTGTTCCATGTCCAGTTCTAACTGTTGCTTCTTAACCTGCATACATGTTTCTCAGGAGGCAGATCAGGTGGTCTGGTATTCCCATCTCTTTCAGAATTTTCCACAGTTTGTTGTGATCCACACAGTCAAAGACTTTGGCATAGTCAATAAAGCAGAAGTAGATGTTTTTCTGGAACTCCCTTGCTTTTTTGATGATCCAACAGATGTTGGAATTTGATCTCTGGTTCCTCTGCCTCTTCTAAAACCAGCTTGAACATCTGAAAGTTCATGGTTCACATACTGTTGAAGCCTGGCTTGAACAATTTTGAGCATTACTTTGCTAGCTGTGAGAGATAAGTGCAATTGTGTGGTAGTTTGATCATTCTTTGGCATTGCTTTTCTTTGGGATTGGAATGAAAACTGACCTTTTCTAGTCCTGTGGCCACTGCTGAGTTTTCCAAATTTGCTGGCATATTGAGTGTAGCACTTTCACAGCGTCATCTTTCAGGATTTGAAATAGCTCCACTGGAATTCCATCACCTCTGTTAGCTTTGTTCATAGTGATGCTTCCTAGGGCCCACTTGACTTTGCATTCCAGGATGTCTGGCTCTAGGTGAGTGATTACACCATTGTGATTATCTTGGTCATGAAGATCTTTTTTATATAGTTCTTCTGTGTATTCTTGCCACCTGTTCTTAATATCTTCTGCCTCTGTTAGGTCCATACTTTTTCTGTCCTTTATTGTGCCCATCTTTGCATGAGAAGCTCCCTTGGCATCTCTAATTTTCTTGAAAAAGTCTCTAAGTTTTTCCCATTCTATTGTTTTCCTCTGTTTCTTTGCATTGATCACTGAGGAAGGCTTTCTTATCTCTCCTTGCTATTTTTGAACTCTATATTCAAATGGGTATATTTTTCCTTTTCTCCTTTGCCCTTCGCTTCTCTTCATTGCTGTTTGTAAGGCCTCCTCAGACAACCATTTTGCCTTTTTGCATTTCTTTTTCTTGGAGATTGTCTTGATCACTGCCTCCTGTACAGTGTCATGAACCTCCATCCATAGTTCTTTAAGCACTCTGTCTATCAGATCTAATCCCTAGAGTCTATTTGTCACTTGCACTGTATAGTCGTAAGGGATTTGATTTAGGTCATACTTGAATGGTCTAGTGGTTTTCTGTACTTTCTTCAATTTAAGTCTGAATTTGGCAATAAGGAGTTCATAATCTGAGCCACAGTCAACC
This sequence comes from Madoqua kirkii, assembly GCA_006408675.1. Lineage (NCBI taxonomy): Eukaryota > Metazoa > Chordata > Mammalia > Artiodactyla > Bovidae > Madoqua > Madoqua kirkii. The sequence continues at coordinate 5,970 of SJYC01104064.1, read as the reverse complement.
CTGGTCTTGCTTTTGCTGACTATATAGAGCTTCTCCATCTTCCACTGCAAAGAATATAATCAATCTAATTTCACTGTTGGCCATCTGGTGATGGCTGTGTGTAGAGTCGTGTGTTGTTGGATAAGGGTGTTTGCTATGACCAGTGTGTTCTCCCGAAAAACTCTGTTAGCCTTTGCCCTGCTTCATTCTGTATTCGAAGGCCAAATTTGCCTGTTACTCCAGGTATTTCTTGACTTCCCACTTTTGTATTCTAGTCCCCTGTAATGAAAAGGACATATTTTTTGAGTGTTAGTTCTAGAAGGTCTTGCAGGTCTTCATAGAACCATTCAACTTCAGCTTCTTCAGCATTATTGGTTGGGGCATAGACTTGAATTACTCTGATACTGAATATCAAAATTCAGTATCACAGCATGGATAGACCTCTATGTCATGTTAAGTCAGGGTCAGCAATGTTTCTTAAAGGCCAAATAGTGACTGTTTTAGGCTTGTGGACCATATAGTCTCTGTGGCATTGTCCCAACACTGCTTTTGTAGTACCAAGCAGCAACAGACAATATGTAAATGATTAAATATGACTATGTTCTAATAAGGGTTTATTTACAAAAACAGACAGCAGGTACTTTGCTGACTCCTGTGCTAAGTGAAAGAAGCCAGATGCAAATAACTACACACAGTATAATTCCATTTATGTGAATATTCAAAAAGTAAACCTGTGGTGAAAGAAAGCAGATTCATGCTTGCCTGGCATGGGGGCGGGAACAGGGAATGACTACAGATCAGCACTAGGGATATTTTGGGGCGATGGAAATATTCTATAATTGGCTTGTGATCATGGTTACACAACCTTATAAATTTACTACCTATTAGCGAATTATACACTGAAGGAATGAATTTCATGGCCTGTAAATTATCTCAGTAAACCTGTTAAAAATTATATGTGCTTTCATTTGTTCTTTTCTTTACTGGCTTAACTATTTTATCCTCATTTTATCTCCAGTGAAAATTTTATTTTACTACTGACTCTACTATTCCAATTAAAAGCAGAGCGGAGTTTTATAAGTACCTTGTACCCTTGAACTCTTCCCTCTAGAGCGAAAGTTAATACACGTTCAGTTCAGTTCAGTTCAGTCGCTCAGTCGTGTCCAACTCTTTGCGACCCCATGAATCACAGCACACCAGTGAACTCCCGGAGTTCACTCAGACTCATGTCCATTCAGTCAGTGATGCCATCCAGCCATCTCATCCTCTGTCATCCCCTTTTTCTTCGGCCCCCAATCCCTCCCAGCATCAGAGTCTTTTCCAGTGAGTCAGCTCCTCGCATGAGGTGGCCAAAGCACTGGAGTTTCAGCTTCAGCATCATTCCCTCCAAAGAAATCCCAGGGCTGATCTCCTTCAGAATGGACTGGTTGGATCTCCTTGCAGTCCAAGGGACTCTTAAGAGTTAGGTGAGGTCTTTTTGAACTCTCTCCCAGGGACCTTACTATAAGAAAAACCCTATTGAGAATTCTGAAGGAAGCTTTATAGCACCATCAGTACTGGAGTATCTGAAACCAAATGTTAGGGACTGTGATTTCAGAAGTAGGTAAGCAAGGAACTTTTAATTGTATTTGTTTCCTGCCTTCTTTAAAAATTCTAATAATATGAGACTGCTGCTGCTAAGTCACTTCAGTTGTGTCCGACTCTGTGTGACCCTATAGATGGCAGCCCACCGGGCTCCACCATCCCCGGGATTCTCCAGGCAAGAACACTGGAGTGGGTTGCCATTTTCTTCTCCAGTGAATGAAAGTGAAAAGTGAAAGTGAAGTTGCTCAGTTGTGTCCGACTCTTCATGACCCCGTGGACTGTAGCCTACCAGGCTCCTCCTCCATCCATGGGATTTTCCAGGCAGGGTTGCCGTTGCCTTCTCCGAATATGAGACTAGAGTAGGTTAATTCATTTGAAGCTTAAAGAATCGCTCATGCCTTTTGAAGATTTTTATGTGCTAAAAAGAGGGTTTTTGTGTGTGCCAGTGCCTGCTGTGATCATTGCATTCCCATCATGAGATCTGAAGCTCAGATGGGTCAAGGACTCAATTTTTGAGATTTTCCAGGCAGGGTTGCCATTGCCTTCTCCGAATATGAGACTAGAGTAGGTTAATTCATTTGAAGCTTAAAGAATCGCTCATGCCTTTTGAAGATTTTTATGTGCTAAAAAGAGGGTTTTTGTGTGTGCCAATGCCTGCTGTGATCATTGCATTCCCATCACGAGATCTGAAGCTCAGATGGGTCAAGGACTCAATTTAAATTTATCTTGGGATCACTGCATAATTGCCCACAGCATCTTACCAAGAGAGTAAGTGAGTAAAATGTAGAACCACTGGCATTCCTGATACCAGACAGACTTTGAAACTGAAAATTATCTTGCTGGTGACAGAATTAGTTGTACTGAGAGAAAGAGGGCCATGTGATGGCCAGTACCATGGTCTGCTGATTTGCTTTCATTTCCCCTCATCAGAGAGCATTGCTGAAGTGTGATCTTGAAAGAGAACAGCCTACTCTCTGGGCTGATGGTGGGGAATAAGCTCTAATGAGTGACTACACTGTATGATTGAGATGCTATTAAATCCTCACCCTTGGAATCGAGTAAAGAGCTGGCTCTTAGCGTCTCTAGGAGCCAGAGGTGAAAAGTATGCCCTTGAGAGGATGTGTTATTTACCAGTCATAGGTTTTTCTAACTTGCTGAGCTTCCTGAACATTATAGAGCTGGGGAGGACCTCTTGGACAAAATATTTGTATATATATTGTTTTGTCCCTACTGTACTCTCTTTCCATCTTGTTTACAAGATTTCTGTATATAAATTGTGTGCAAAAGATTAGATGCTTTATTTAAATCCTTATAATGAAGATTACTAATTACTATGTGCATTCTTGGCATCAGTGAGCTCATTGCCTGTGTTTTAGTCAGATATGCAGTATCGTCTACTTAAATTCATTTCTTTTGTCAGTCAGCCTTTTTTTTCTGAATCTGTAGAACAATCCTTTGCAGTGGTTTGGTTTTCATTTAAAGGAATGGTCAGGTTCTGTCATCAAACACAGACAGAGACAGGTTTTTAAAAACTCTTGCCGGCTGTCTTCTAAAGATTGCCTCAAAGAGTATGTGATTCACTCAGAAATGTCCCCAGGGGGAGAGAGAGAGAAGCTTCTGTATGAAGTCTCCTTACTTCTGCTGGGACTTCTCTCCCTCCCTCCCTCCTTCTTTCCTTCTTTCCTTCCTTCACATGTGGAAAGCAGTTTTGATTAGTGAATATTTACCTAGAAATTATGGCCCTCTGTTAAAAGACAAGCTTCAGCATAATGAAACTAAAGAGCCTCCAGTCACCTCTGAATGTGAAAAATGCTGTTTTAATTTAACATTAAAAAATAAATAAATTTAAGAGGAAAAAAAATACCAGAGTGGGTTGCCATGATCTCATCTGGAGATCTTCCTGACCGAGGGATTGAACTCACATTTCCTGCTCTGCAGGCAGATTCTTTACCACGGAACCGTCAGGGAAACCGCATATAGTGAGTATCGTAGGCTAATTCCTAGACCTTTGGCTTTGGATGCTTGCTGTCTGTTATCTGTGAAAGTTTGGTTGTAGAGAACAAATGAGCTGTTTTCCTTGTGACGAGATTTATTACAGGGAATTGGGTTCAGAGGAAGGAACAGGCCTAAGTCTGGGCTTCAGGAAATCACTTCTGAGGTACAGCGTAGAACTGACCCACGAAGGGCTGCTGCTTCTGGTCCCTAGGGTGGTGGGCGCACAGGAGGTCTCTGGAAACTGCTGACCCCAAAAGGCAGTAACTTCACCACTTCAGTGATCAGAAGGCTGCTGCCTACCCCTGTGAAGCATGCGCCTGTGGGCTGGGCCGCTGCTGGCCTCCGTGGCCATGCCTGCTGGCAGAAACGGCTGCTGCAGCGGATAATGGCCTCAGTCTCCTTTCCACCTGCCAGACCCTGAGCAGTTGCTCTAACTTGCATTCAGAAGCTGAATGGCAGGAGAACATGGAAAATACAATTTTTAGCTTTTGAGCATTCCAGCCCCAGAAGACATAAAGGAACCCACTCTCCATCTAAGGCTTTTACACATAGCCACTTATACCTACCAAAAGGTGTTTATTTTTAACCATAGTAATTCAAGTATAGATGTGAATACATGCATTGGCAGAAAATGCAAAAATGAAGTCGTCCATAGGCACAAATTTAAATGCACCTCTCTTGACCACCAGACTCACTAGTTTAAAATGTCTTCAAGTCAAGCAATGTTTGTGCAATATGTGGTCTCACTACAAAAGAAACATGCAATTAGAGTGTCCTTGTGGGACCCCAGTATGTGTATATGTCTGCCTGTCAAGTCCTGTGCTGAGAATAAATAGCCCTTTTTTTCTGACCCAGGGAAGTACAGACCCAACGTGTGTCCCAGCATGAGATGCTGTGTAATCAGAGAGCTGGACTTGGCTGAGGGCATCAGGCATGTTTGCTCACTGGGGGACTCTGAGTTGGGGAAATTAGAACCTGTGAGTGCTGCCGTCACGTCTGTAGTTAATGTGAATGGCAGCCAATGACACTGTGTGTGCAAAAACTCTGGTGCCTCGTGAGGTTAGTGTGCGGGTTAGATACATGTGAAGTGTTAGTATAGTGCCTGGCCTGTAATGAACCCTATATAAATAATTGCCACCACCACTACTACTATTATTATTTAATCATTATTATTTTCCATGAAGTGAGGGTAACTGACATAGGATTATTGGAAAGCTTAAAGGAGTTGAGTCCTTGGCATACATGAGCACTGAGTAAATGTTAGCTATAAAATAGTAGAGTCATAATGTTTTAACTCTTAGAATGATACTTTCACTGTAACATATTTCTCTAGACCTTCCCTAACCCAGAGACCTCCTACCTCTGAAGAGTAAGAGTCATTGGCTTGAATTTGAGAGATGAGCACAAGGGCCATCTTTTCTTCTTCAGGATAGGGTAACTTCTCAGCAATTCGCACATTTACTTCACAGCTTTAGTAACCTTTACAGTTTTTCAATAAGACCTCAAGTCCAAGAAGTTAGTTTACTTTTGGAAAATTATTTTTCTAACCAAAACAACTCTGTACCACACTTATTCACTGTGTGAATTAAGGTCTCTACCCTTAAAATTTGGACAAGTTTAATGAAAAAAAAACACCAAAAAACAGGTCCTACCTTCGTGAAGTTTAGAAATCAATATGGTCTGTTAATTTGTATTTATATTAATCAAATACTTTGACCTGATTCAGTAGAAAATATTTTTGCACGAGTATCTGCTAGACTGTTGAATCATTTTTAGACTGTTGAATCATTTCTTGGGAAGTTAAAAAGAACATACTTTCAGAATTTGCGGTTTTAAAAAGATTTTCTCTAGCCTGATGAATCGTGACAGTAACACAGATTTAGCGAATGAAATTCTTGGGGAGCTTCTAATACATTCTGTCAGTTGCATACCAGTTAGCCATTGACCTGATCAGCAAAGAATGGATTCTGGAGGGAAGAAGTTCCCTATGAAATTCCTGTGTGTGAGTTAAAGTCCTCCATAGATGGGTAGGGCAATGAGAAATTCTGAAGCTTTCTAACACATTTTATGAATCATTAGAGATCTGTTTGAAAATTTTCGATGCTGAGCGTTGAGCAGCCGTCTTCCTGACGGCTGAAAGTATATTATACAAATCGACTTTGTCTGAAACACTTTCTGAGACAAGAATCCTCAGCCAGGGTGGAGCGGACCCCAAGGCCGGGCCCGGGTTCAACCCCGCCTGCATGTGGAGGGCGTTTCCTGGAGCTGAAGGTTTCACAGCTGTGGACAAGCCTGTCTTCTGAGTCCTCAGTTGCTGAACTGAAAGTACTTAATGGCACCTCAAGTCTTGTGGTTACAGACCCTGGGGAGCATGGGATGGGAGGAGAAGTGTGGTAAATTCCAAGGCAGGGA